>CANXYC010366606.1:0-12752 GCA_948193065.1 Aleurites moluccanus
AAGCATATTTACTTAAATCTTATAGTACATGTAACTATCAATTGCATCAAGTAAATCATATAACATGTAAAGCAATCAATAGCACATAAACACATGAAATAATTCATAGAACACATAAGGCAACCCACCCAGATAAATACTACTACTCCTAACTCCAACTAGGGTTCAAGGTTCTAAGGTTTCTAACTAGGGTTTCACCTAGGATATTACATTAATAATAATCGATTATATAATGACTAAAGGTCTAGCAACCAATAATGGGAACAAACATAAATTGGTCATTTAAGGTCAAAAAGTTGACGCAATTGGCATGCCATTGTCACTGGCAACGATGGCATTCAAATGGTTGGCCTATGGATTTTGAGTCAGGCATTTTATCGAACACTTAGTGTGCTACCAATAATGGACATTTTGGCAAGGTTTTGGTGCAACATTGACATTGCCCCAATTGTCAACAATAATACACAATGAAAGCAATTTCATAGGCATCAATTACAACTCAATAAAAATTATCAAATGCATCAATTAGGCAAGGAAAAACAAGCCAAAAACCAAGAACACAATAAGGCAAACTATGCTAATTAAGGTTCAGCCACTAGGCCCTTTTCACAAACGGATTCCAAATGGCATTTTATCAATTTAGGCACAACATATGATGCATATTAAACTCACTTATCACTCTAATTCATCAAGCAAAATTGCTTTGCCACCAAATTCCTCAAATTTCTCAAAGTAGGCAAAATCGGCAATTTTCCTCAATTGAATTTTCTACTACAATGTAACCATCAATCAATCATCAATTGTAACACCTCAACCTAAACCCTATTGGAACCCTTAAAGAGGGACTTAGGGGGAAATTTTTTGCTTTCTTTATAATAGGTTTATATGATGTATTTATGCATGAAATTAATAGTTGTGCATGTTATATGAGTTGATTTTAGGCATAGAAGTGATTTAAAGGTTGTTAGGATGAAATCGGGAAATTTTGAGTTTTTGGTGAATTGGGGCAAAATGGTCATTTCACAACCCCTTCGAGTTTTTATGGATTTAGCATTATATTTGAAGAAAGAAAAGAATTTAAGTGAATGTAAATGGCATTATTAAGTTTATTTGAATAATAGACGGAAAAATAAACTCGGTTGAAAATAGTTCCCGACAAGCTGCTCAATTGATGTGCATAAGGAGCTTGAGGTGCTTCGGTTGCACTAAGGGCATTTTGGTCTTTTCCTTTATGATATGGGATTATTGAATGTGTGCAACCTTATGGTATTTAGTTTGGCTTGATTAAATCTAGCCATTGGATCAAATGATGGAAAAATGGACGGTTGGATCAGTAGGTTGCAAATTTGCTATCATAAGCTAGAAGCATTAGATTTTTGCCATTGGTTTTTGATTTGGTGTGGCAAATATATGTGTTAGCCACCAATGTTGACTTTGGATGGACAAATAGCTTTAAAGTAAGCAAAATAGATGGTTGGATGGCTAGGTTTCACCAAAGTTACCATGAAACCTTAACCATTGGATCAAACCTTAGATATTTGAATACATTTTTACCACCACTTCACATCTTCATCTTTATAATCAGCCAAAGGTTGCAGAAATTCCATTGTTAAAGCTTAGAAGTTTCGGCCACATCACACCAAAGCCATTCCTTATAGTTTTCTTCCATTTTTTGATGGAATTAGGTAGTAACCAATATTCTAAACACCATTCTAACCTTTAAATCCAAGGAAAAACTCATTAGAACCACAAATTAACTCAAGGAAGATTTGGAAGAATTTTTGGTAAGTTGTTAGTTTTGAAGTTCTTTTGATTTATTAATGTTCATATGATGTTTCTTGTTAATATTTATGGATTAGAATTCATTTTGTATGGTTGGAATGCAAAATTTTGGATTGGAACCCTAATAGGATGAACATTGAACTAAAATATGGTTTTGATAGATTTAATGCTTCAAATGTTGGATTTAATGCTTCAAATGTTGTTTATTGGATGTGTATAACATGTTTTGATGGTTAAATAATGGAAACAATTGGATTTGGAGCAAAATCTAGCTTGGCTGAAACTTAAGTAGGTTAGGGTTTGGTATGAATTTTGATGTTTTAGGTGTTTAATGGTTGGATTGAGTTATAATTGATATGAAAATGATGAATTAATGGTTACATGATTGAAAAGAATCCATTTGAATGGAAGGTTACCTTGGCCAAATGTGAGGAACCAAGATGGAGAAATATGTTTTATTGATTGTTAGGTTTAAATGCCTAAATGTGGTACATTTGATGTTCATATATGTTGTTAGATGAAATGGCATTGAAAAATTAAGAAAAATAATGACTTTTGTTTAAGTTACATAAGTTTAAAGTTGTTAGTTTAAGGTATTAGACTAATGAGATTTATAAGGTTAAGTTTGAATATGAATAAGTATGAAAAATGATGGAAATGTATAGTTTGGGATATGTAAAGAATG
Source organism: Aleurites moluccanus (assembly GCA_948193065.1). Lineage (NCBI taxonomy): Eukaryota > Viridiplantae > Streptophyta > Magnoliopsida > Malpighiales > Euphorbiaceae > Aleurites > Aleurites moluccanus. The sequence continues at coordinate 2,468 of CANXYC010366606.1, forward strand.
ATTGATTTGAGTGCTTGAAAGCTAAGTTGGAATATAATGTATGTTTAATGTGAAATGATGAACTAAGTATATAAGAGTTATTAATGTATTGGATTAGTGATGAATATGCATAATGAGAGTTAAAAGTGGTATTGGATATAAGTTATTGCATAATGGAATGGATGTAGTGTAATTTGTGTAAAGTGAGCTTAATTGTGTATATAGTGTATGCCTTAGTGAATTTGGTGTGTTTTTGTGCAAATAACATGTTTTGTAATGATTTTATACCTTACAGGAGTATTATGTGTGATAATAGGTGAACCGTCGAATACTCCTGCTCGAAGTGTCGAGCGGCGGGCCGACTAGGGCTCGGAAGTAGTGATTTGGGGAAACTGTGGTTTGAAGTGATAGAGGTGAGTCCTTATGTATATTTATGCATGATTTGTATCATATATGCCATATTATTTCATTTGAGCTTTAAAAATGAAGTTTTATACCTAAAAGTATATTAAGTGCAAAATGGCCCGTAAATAAGCCCGTCGAAATGACCTAAACTGACCTAAACTTTGACAGGCTATAAAATGAAAACCAGAAAGCCAATTGGGCCACCACTTGGCCCAATCATCTAGTCTTGACCTAAGCTTAAAAACAGTAACTCATGGCACACCTAATTATTTTGGTAACATAGTTAACCATAAAGTGCCTAAAAATCCCAAAACAGACCCGTAAGTTGTGAGCCAATTGCGGCAGCGCAACTGGGCCCCGCTAGGCCAATTTTTGACAAATTCCAAACTTGTCCTATTTTTCTTCATATATGTATATATGATAGTTCTAAAGCAATATGAAGTATAAATATGTCATATTTACTGTTATTTTGAGGCACACTCATATGATATTAGAACAGGGCTATTTCGATGGTATAATGGGTAACTTCCATCGACTGTGTGCACACTGTGTCTTGGGGACCCTTACTAAAGAGGGATGTTATATTCTCTAGTTGTAGGAAAAATATCCCTTATGAGAGTTATGTATTGTGGGACCCCTACTAGGGTGGGATGTTATATTCCCTAGTGCACTTTATGATAGTGCTGAGTTATGTATGTCAGAAACTAACCCAATCCTGTTATATCATATGTGTGCTATTTTGTACTTTGGCTACTTATATGACTTCCATTTTGATATTTGTACAGATATATGTATATTTATACATTTGTTATCTTATATTGAATTCTTCAGGCCATATATGGGCAATTACATTTTCATGAGCATTTACTGCATCTTTATACATCTGGATTCACTGAGTATTTTTATACTTATTCCTTAGCGGTTTACAATTTTCAGGTCAGCTGTAAGGCATGCTTTCCATTGGCATCTCCTACTCCTACCTTGGAAGTTTCTAGTATCATGTAAATATTCAACTCTAAAAGAATATGTAAATAATGTACATAATAGAAGTTTCATGGTACTGTATATAAGTGTTGGCATGTAGATATAAGTTTGAGTTTACATCTTTATAGTGTGCTTACTGATGATAATGGATGTTTATGATATGTTATGTATGGAAATGATAGATTATACAGATATATGTATATATTGAGTTATTGATGGAGATCCAGAGGGATCACGGTATTGAGAATGATTATGGATGATTAATATAAGTGTTGTGTGATTGATTTATTTTTGGGCATAGTTATATTATAGAGGAGGTGCTGTCGATTTTTCTTTAGCATTCGTAAGCTAATTAAGATGTTTATCTGATTTGCATGCAATATAGTATAGTTAATTCGGTTCTTCGAGGTACTAATAGCTTATGCAACACTCGTACCCTAGGACCGTTGCGACTCCCGGGTTGGGTCGTGACATCAATAAACATCCAATTGACTTATTCTATACTTAATTTATACATCCTAACTTATTTACACAAAATCCATCCATACAACTTAGGTTTAGGGTTTTAAAATTGGGCAAAAATGCTTAATGCATCAATTGATGTAATTAAACCAATTACCTAACCTAACTAACATCAAATAACCCTAATTAAACCATAAAATCAAACAAAATCACAATATACCTCAAAAGCTTGAAATGTCTGAAATCCACAAGTGTGGTGTTCTTGAAATTTTCTTAATTTCTATGAATGGAATTTGATGGAGGATGGATTATTTGGTGCTTAATTCAAGTTTTCAACAATCTCTTAACAAAATGGAAGAAAAATTCAATTGGAAAAGAAGAAGAGAAGCTACAGATGGAAGAACAAGAAATGGGAAAAAATTTTCACAGACAAGCTTATATACTAAGTCACAAATGGCAAATTTCCAATTGGTCCTTCAACTTTCTTTAAATTGTACTTTTGCCACATTTTCGCTCGATAATTTATCCTGACAATTCCGTCGGGAATTGGATTTCAAAGTGAATATTCAAACATCTTATTTTTATTAATAATATTTGATAAAAATAGTTTCAGAGTCGTTTTGAAACACAGACTGTCGAAATTCCACTATACCCCAAACGTTCCCGTTATTTATAATTTTCCCATTGGTTACTTTATCAGTGTTCTTAAACATTTTTCTCATCTTTCTTTTCAATGTATTTACACATGCAAATACATTATCATTTACCCTCAAGTCAAAATCAGAAATTCATCCGTTGACCATACTGCTATTTTTGTGGCAGTGATATCGACAACGACATTTTCCGAAAAGGTTTCTTGTTTTCACTCTAACTGAGTTTTTAAAATTATCTTTAGTTATTTTGATAATTTCAAACCACATACTAAGAACTTTATTCACTAAAACATGTTATGCTTTTATAGGGTATTACAAACCAAAACTACCAAGTATTTCTAAACACACCAAGTGTTATGCCTTTATATTGTCCATAAGTGCTTGCCTATGAAGTTGGAATCCTCCTTAAGCTTTGGTTTCCATTCTAGGTGGTTCTCTTGTCAAGCCCAATCCACAAAGGACTCCACAAGTAGAGGAAAATAAGATAAAAGTTTTATATGGTGCTACTACCTTATGTTACAAGTTTTAACCAATATGCAAAGGTAACTCTTCCTTATCTAGCATTATGCATAATAAAACCAAAGATAAAAAAAATAGAAGAGGTATTTTCTAAACCTTTCTAACTCTTGAAGAAAAACTAAAGATTTAGAGAAACAAAACAATTTTCTCTCTAAACTCTTGAAGCAAAAGTTGGTTGGCCATCTATATAATAATTATCTTTAAAACCATTTCTAATATCCATAAAAAGAGATAGTGGAAGACAAGAAATGATTGATGTGACTTGACTTGATATCACTACTTAATGATCGATTTCATGGCTAGATTAAGCCAAACCATAATTAATTAGTTTAAGATAATATCATTAGGATTATCTATTGGTTAATTAAATTGAGTTAGTAGAGAATCTCTACACTTCTACTAACTTTGCACAATTTTCTTTCTTGCCCTTTAGTGGATGGGTCCCACTAAATAAGAAAGCCTATTAATCAAAAACACTGAGGAAGATTTCCTCCATTCTCTAATCTGGGTTGGGCCCACTTAATGGATTAGGCCCATCAACCAATTCGACCCAATGCATCATAATCAAACAATAAGTATAATACTTTAATCTTTCCCATTTACAACCTATGAAAACTAGGATTAAATAATCGAACTTTGATATTTCAGAATCGAGTGAATAGTTATGCAAACAACCACGTTAACTTAATAATCTACTCTAACCTATTATCTCTAAGATCGAGATAACTAAGCCCTGCATTTATTTTGTGTGAATTTCTAGGTTCATATTCAATTAACAGCAGGAAATGATATCCAAAATATTATGAGAAAACCATCTTAACCAATTTAGGGAATCTCCATTCCCTAGTGGTTCCCATAAATCCTGGTTGACCCCTAGCAATAGGTGCCATGACTACCTAACCAAAAATGAATGTTCAGATGGTAGTCCACATTTGGCGAAACCACTAATAATAATTACCATGCATTCTACTCCCTTCATTCAAGATACCAATCAATTGGCTAAGGTCATGGATTAATCAAATCCTAATACTGAGATACTATGCCCACGTCATGACTCCATTTTAGATGACAACACCTTGGGCAAGGATTTCATACCGAGAAGAATTTGGTGGAAAAGGATCTTAACTTCATTCACTCAGAGGAATGAATCCCATCTTAGTCAATTACATGCCCTACTATACATCTAGCTAAGGCCACCACATGCCATATGTCAATGCATGGCTAGACATGTCACGTAAGTAGTAACAAACCTTAACCACCTATATAAGTAACATACATCACCTCAAGTCAAAAAGACTATATGCACAAAGATGATCATGGATTATGAATTATTGACTAATAGTGAAGTCCATGTCATTCTCATCTAGCGTCACTATTTGACACTCAACAAATGAATATCCATATGTTTATCCTGACATCCAGTTAAGAAGATAGTGACCACTGATTCCCTTCCATTAGTAACCCATACTAACTATGAAGATAAATAGAGGTGATGGCCTTTCTAGAACCAGTACGGCCCAAGCTAAGGGTCCAACTGTCATAACCACTTTAAAGTACTTGTATTAGATATACTAGTCACCCTATTCTCCTTAACAAAGAATAGTTCATCTATCAGGCACTTAGGGACAATATTATCAACATAAATGAAGAATACATTATATTGCCAAAAGGGATTCAATTACAAAAAATATATACAAAGATATTACAAATATGGCTCGTAGGGAACATAAACACCAACAAACTCCCACTTGTAATAGATTCATTCCCTACAGTACCTAAGACTTATCCTATTTAGATGTTGGTCCAATTGGTTCTGTGACATGGATTTAGTCATAGGATCAGCGGGATTCTTTGCTGAAGCAATTTTCTATATGGCTACATCGCGCCTCCCAACAATCTCCCTTATCCCATAGAACTGCCGCTCAATATGTTTGTATTTCTAGTAAGACCTGGATCTTTTTTGGAGCAATGGCTCCTCTAGGAAATGAGTGATGATTTTATCCCTAGCTAAGCACCAGGCCATCATATTCAGAGATCCAGGTAAGGAAATTGGATACGAATTGGGGAAAGTGTTAGGCAACCTAGCCCACTTGGCCATTGGTTAGCCTCCCTATTTATCTAGAAGTAATAGGTAAGCCAAACTTAGGTATGACATTGAAAGAAATAACCATAAGCCAAAAAAAAGTAAGTTCTATCATGGCACATGCTCGACCACACCATAAACTAGACTAAGAATAATTCCTAAGAAAGATTGAAGGAGTTACAAGTGGTCTCACTTAAAACCCAACCTCCTTATACATAATTATATGAGGTTTAGTAAATTAAACAATCTCATAAGGTTATGTATAAAGATTTCCTAAAATGTCCATATTCATTGCACTACATCTATTTTCACTATCCCTAAAGAAATGGAAGGGGAAATAAATCATCTAGATTTAATAAGATATTCATATAATCATATAAACATTCAACATCTCAAATAATAAGAAAGGAAATTGAATTGCATAATCTAATGCATTAAATTAAACGTGTGTACCTTGGACTTTTCCTTTTAGGGCCTGAATGCATTTTAGACTCTTTTACCTTTCATGCATGCTTAGGCCTTACAAGCCTCATGTTATTTATTTTACTTTGTCTCTACCTGTTTGGCTCATACAACACAAATGTATGCACAATATATTTTGCAAAATGACATACTTCATTCTAATCATATTAAAACTCATATTTACCATATGCATGATGCAAAGCATATAACTTTGGCATTTTAACCATTTGTTACTTTATATACTAGTGACTAAAAATCATCAAAATAATAATGTATATATGTCACGACCTGGTTTCCTAAGCCGCGACAGTCCTAGGGCAAGGGAGCTGCCAATGGCGACTGGCACCTGTAGAACCCCATATCAGTGACATCAATCCTATCAATTCAATATAATACATATAAATCACATACATAATTTCCAATGATTCTATTAATCTGCCATACATTCTGATAATATCATATATATATGAATCCACAAAATATGCCATTAACTATATATCATCCATTTAACATAACTAATATCAGTTACATGTTCATTTCCTAGCTAACTCGTACATACCCATGGAATAGCTAGATTATGAACACCAAAATAAATATTGTTCAAAATAATGGAACTGTCAATACATCTGAAATCAGTGGTAGAATTTCCAGAGAAGTAGAAGTTTGGATTTTGTAGCTCTAATCCTCTCCTGAAAGGGGAAACAATGAAAGGGTGAGTATAGATGATATTCAGTGAATTCATGTGCATCGCAATAAATATTAGGCATTTTATAACAAAGGTATCAATCCATAAGCTAATAAGATACCAATTAATTGTCAAGGTACAATAAAGCCAATAATCCAACATATAAGTTTGGTATCATATATGGAAAGACAGATACAGGGATGGACTGTATGAAAAGAAAGCATACAATCTCCAAACAATCAAATGCGTTGGACCATGCAGGTCCTAGATCATCCATATCAATGCAAATAAGCATTAGGCTAATCAGGCCTTATGACCAGGACCATAACTCTTTCCAGCTAGGGTACAAATATACAATATGCACAAGGTCGACAATATTTCCCCACTCCCCTGTCGAATCGAAAGTTCTGCCATAACCATATCAAGGTCAATAACAAGGGATACCATTATCAACAATGGCATCCGGATTCAATTAATTAATCAATCAGTTTGGTATCAATCATATCAATATCCAATATCAATAATGGCCATGCCATGTACAATATCCAATATCAATCAAAGGTTGGTAATAGGATAATTTCATATGACAAAATGAGGCTTGATATTTAAATGGTAGGTATCAATGAATCAAGGTTATATAACAGTATGAAGGTTGATTAAATAAAAAAACATGGATACAAATTTAAAAGAAATCCAAGGGTATCACAAACACATGGTTCGGCCATTTGGGAATTTTTCCCAAATGGTGTCCAACAATTGAATTAAGCAATTAATTATGATAAATGATACATGTAGAACACACGTCAACAATCCAACAATCAATCGATTAGCCAATGTCATCAATTTCCTCCAAAAATCCCCAATTTGGCTACTAGGAGAATTCAGTTTCCAAAATCTACAATTTCACATCAATTTGGTCATCAATTCATTGTTCACTTATACTCAATTAACTATTTCTATAATCAATTTATGAATCCCATCATTAATTTGTCAATCTATATTTCAAAGTTTCAATTAAACCCTAGAGTTTAGGGATTTCCATGAATTAGTGTTAATTTAGATAAAATAACACTAAACCCATTTATTCCAACCTAAATAATATCTATTAAATCAATAAAATCCAACAAATAATCACTTACCTCAAATGGATTATGATGGCAAAATTTTATCCTTCACTGCCTCAAAATATTCCCAGCTCTTCCCACAGGTTAAAATAGAACTATAATAGTCGTAGAATATTTCTATGGATTTTCCACGAATTTTCTCCAAAAATTTTGATGGAGAAATCGTGAAATCGATGAAGAAGATGAAAAAACAGTGCTTCAGTCCTTTGGAGAAAAAGACAAGCACGATAGAACAGAGAAAAAGAAATAATAGGTTTGAGTATTTTTAATTCCTCAGTTACTGCCTCTTTTTTAATGAGTTACTGCCTCAGTAACGAAATTAATTAAATTCTGCTTCGCCATTCGAAATCCGCTGTTCCAGCTCGCGAGTGCCAGCTCGCCAATCCCATCTCGTCAATGCTTCTTCGCATTGCCGACTCGTCATTCCTTTTCGCATAAGCCAGTTCGCATATGCCGGCTCGCATATGTCTCTTCGCCAAACCCAGTTCGCATTTCCCAGTTCACAATTCCTCTTCGCCTTTTCTCTTTGCCTTTTCCAGTTCGTACTTTCCTCTTCGCATTTCCTCCTCACGCTTCCCTCTTCACATTTCCTCTTTGCCATTCCTCTTCGCATTTCCTCTTCGCCATTCATCTTCGCCATTCCTCTTCGCATTTCCTCTTCGCCATTTCCTCTTCGCATTTCCACTTCGCATTTCCTCTTTGCATTTCCTTTTCGCACTTCCTCTTCGCCAATTCCTCTTCGCAATGCCAGCTCACCATTGCCTCTTCGCAATCGCCGGCTCACACTTCCCTCTTCGCATTTTCTTCTTCGTATGGCTAGCTCGGCAAGGCCTTTTCGCAAGGCTAGCTTGGCAAAGTCAGCTCGCCAATGCCAGCTGGAACCACTTAACCCAACTTACCCAAATTCGCTACAGACGTGTTAACTCCTAACTTCCAGCACTTAGAATATTTTTACAAATTTAGAAACTCAATCTATCAATCAATATTATAGACTAATATTTTTCATTCTCAATCACTGTCATTGTCATTATTCTAAATTAATTAAAATAAGTTAAAATCATACTTGCTGCAAAATAAATTAATTCATCTAAAATAAAAGAAAATTTAAAATTATACACACATGTATATATTCGAAAATGACATGTGAAAATGGTAGGTGTTACATTCTTCCCCCCTTCAATTAAATTTGTCCTCGAATTTACATAACACCTATCTCAAAATTGAAAAAGAGATGGGTATCTATTCCACATCTCCCACTCACTCTCCCATGTACACTCCTCAATTGACTGATTCCTCCATAGCACCTTAACCATCAGGATCTCTTTGTTACGAAGCTTTCTGACCTGTCGATCTACAATCTCTACAGGTAGCTCCTCATATGATAAATCCTCACTGAGATCCACATCCTGCATTTCTTAAATATGTGATAGATCCGATACATATTTTCACAGTATCGATATATGAAAGATTGGATGTACATGACTCATACTGGGCGGAAGAGCCAATCTATAAGCTACATTACCAATCTGCTCAAGTATTTCAAAAGGGCTTATAAATCTTGGTGATAGTTTGCCTTTCTTCCCAAATCTCATAACTCCCCTCATCGGTGAGATCTTTAGGAAGACATGATCACTAATAGAAAATTGTACATCTTTTCTTTTCGGATCAGCATAACTCTTCTGCCTACTAAAGGCAATCTTCATCCTCTCTCGGATCATAGGAAACTTTTTCATAGTCTCTCTAATCAATTCGGGTCCTTCTAGCTGCTTCTCTCCCAGCTCCACCCAACACACTGGTGATCTGCACTTTCTACCATATAGTGCTTCAAATTGAGCCATACCAATCGAAGAATGATAACTGTTATTGTAAGAGAATTTGATCAATGGCAGATAATAGTCCCAAATACCTTTGAAATCCATAACACATAACCTGAGCATATCCTCCAAGGTTTGAATTGTCCTCTTGGATTGTCCATCAGTCTGTGGATGGAAGGCAATACTAAACCGTAGCTGGGTACTCAAAGCCTCCTGAAATTTCTGCCAAAATTGGGTTGTGAACTGTGTACCCCAATTACATATAATCACCAAAGGAACTCCATAAAGACACACAATTTTATCAACATACAATTATGCATACTGAGCTGTTGTATAGTTAGTCTTAACTTTCAAAAAGTGGGCAGACTTCGTCAATCGATCCACAATAACCCAAATATAGTCATACTATCACAGTCTAACTTTAGACTATGACGGTTCTAGGGTACGGGTAATGCCTAAGCCACTAGTACCTCGAAGAACCCATGCTTAAACTTTTACATTCATAACTTAACCTGTGATACATTTTAGGTGATAATTTTTTTTTTTTAAACATCATATTGTCAAACATTCATGCAGAAAAACTGACAGAGTCTCCTTTGTAACTTTGACTTAAGCTATCCGCAAAATATATAAAAAATGCACTCCCAATATAACATACATCCCCTTATATCCTTCATTTATCAATTGCAACTCAAAATGCACTTCAATATTTCCATTCATATCATATTGCATATACATATCATCTCAAGATCATATATCATATATATGTATAATATATACATATCCATGTCATATCATTTTACCATTTGATCATTTAAACATTTTACTTAAGTCAATTCAAACCTCTATACATTATATACTAAGGAACTCTATACACAGGAGTGACCTCGATACCTACATCTGATCCAAGGCTGGAGATGGTATAGCCAATGGATGACTGTTTCACTGAGGGCCTGAAAATATAGAACCATTAAAATGGTGAGTATAACTTTATACTCAGTGAGTCATAATATATATATGAGTATGCAATAATATTCATGACAGTCATATTTATCCATTAATGATCTGTAGATAGAAATGCTAATGGTAGCATGATGAAATACATAACATGGATC
>CANXYC010366624.1:0-28212 GCA_948193065.1 Aleurites moluccanus
TAATGAAATCAAAAGAACTTCAAAACTAACAACTTACCAAAAATTCTTCAAAAACTTCTTTGAATTAATTAGTTGTCCAAATGAGTTTTTCTTAAGAATCTAAGGTTAGATTTGTGTTTAGGCTAATGGAATTGATATGATATCATCCAAAAATGGAAGAAAACCATAAAATTTGGTGGAGTGATGGTATGGCCGAAACTTTGAATGATGAACAATACAAATTCTGCAACTTTTAAGCTTTTAAAAGATGACAATGATGAAGTGGTGGTAAAAATCTATTCAAATATCTTAGGTTTGATCCAATGGTTAAGGTTTCATGATAACTTTGGTGAAACCTAGCCATCCAACCATCCATTTTGCTTATTTTAATGTTATTTGTCCATACAAAGTCAACATTAGTGACTAACACATACATTTGCCACACATAATCAAAAATAAATGGCAAAAATCCAATACATCAAGCTTATGATAGCAAATTTGCAACCTATTGATCCAACCATCCATTTTTCCATCATTTGATCCAATGGTTGGATTTAATCTAGCCTAAACTAATATCATAAGGTTACATACATAGTATAATTCGATACCTCAAAGGAAAAGACTATAGTGCCCTTAGTGCAAACGAAGCACCTCAATTGAGGAGCTTACCTGGTACAATTTTCAATCAAGTTTATTTTTCAATCAAATCTTCAAATAAACTAAATAACATCATTTACATTCCCTTAAATCATTTTCTACTTCTAAATATGGTGATAATTTCATAAGAACTCGAAAGGCTGCAAAATGACCATTTTGCCCCCAGTTCACAAAATTTCAAGTTTCTTCCAATTTCTTCCTAACAGCCTTTGATGTACTTTTATATGTGTAAAACCATCTAAAACATGTATATTAATTCAATTTAAGCAAAATCATGCATCATAAATAACATATAAATAAATGAAAAACCCCTTAGATTTGCCCCTTTAAGCTTATGTTCTAAGCCTTTAAGTTAGGGTGTTACACTTTAGTGCAAACACCATAACTGCCATCTCCAAATCATGAGTCGGATAATTTATTTCATACTTCTTTAATTGCCGAGAAGCATAAGCAATCATCTTCTTATTTTGCATTAATACACATCCCAATCCGACTCTGGAGGCATCACAGTACACCGTGAATTTATCATCTTCTGTTGGCAAAGCTAATACTGGAGCACTTGTGAGACAAGTCTTCAAAGTTTGGAAATTGTTCTCAAATTCATCTGTCCATTGATACTTCTCTTGTTTCCTGGTCAACTTCGTCAATGGAGCAGCTATATTGGAGAAATATTTCACAAATTGCTTGTAATAACTAGCCATACCAAGGAAACTGTGAATCTCTAAAACACTGATAGGCCGGGGCCAACTTGCAACTGCTTCAACCTTTTGAGGATCAACTTTGTTACCATCTTTGCATACTATATGGCCCAGAAAACACACTTTAGTCAAACAGAACTAGCATTTTGACAATTTAGCAAACAATTGGTTCTCCCGAAGTGTCTGCAATACAATCCTCAAGTGCTCTACATATTCCTCCTTACTCCTAGAGTATATAAGAATGTCATCAATGAACACAATGACAAACTTACCCAAATATGGCTTGAATACCCTGTTCATCAAATTAATAAAAGCAGTCGGTGCATTAGTCAACCCGAATGGCAACACCAAGAATTCATAATGTTCATACCGGGTTCTGAAAGCAATCTTGGGTACATCTTATTTCTTAATTCTCAACTGATGACACCTAGATCTCAAATCAATCTTAGAAAAGTGACTAGTACCTTGCAATTGATCAAACATATCATCTATCTGTGGCAATGGATATTTGTTCTTCACAATTACCTTATTCAGCTGCCGGTAATCTATACACATCCTTAGCAAGCTATCCTTCTTTTTTACAAATAGTACCTGAGCACCCTACGGAGAACTGCTCGGTTTGATAAATCCTTTATCGAACAATTCATGCAGTTGCACCTTTAATAACTCTTTCAATTCTGTAGGTGCCATTCTGTATGGAGGAATGGATATAGTATCGGTGCTTGGATAAACGTCAATCTCAAATTCAATCTCTCTGTCTGGAGGTAGTCCTGGCAAATCATCAGGAAAGACATCAGGAAATTCTCGGACTACTGGTATCTGATCAATCTCTATTGAAGTATTTTGTACATCCACCACATGTGCCAGAAATGTTGTATAACCCTTCCTTATCATCCTTCTAGCCTGGATAACAGAAACAAATTTGATTCCAAATTAACATTTGTCACCCTGGAATTCAAATTTTGGTTCCCCTTCAGGCTGGAACCTAATCTTCTTCTCATAATAGTCAATAATTGCATGATGTGTCGTTAGCCAATCCATACCAAATATCATGTCAAGTTCTAACACAGGCAATTCTATCAAATCAGCTCGCATAATATTATCATTAATCTCAATTACACAACTCAGGTAAAAATATTTCACTTTTATGATCTCCCCCATAGGTGTGATTATCTCTAAAGGATAACTATCTCTCCTTATTCAGCTTAGGTGCAAATAGTGGTGAAACAAAAGAATGTGTAGCACTCGAATCAAATAATGCTTATGCCAGTTCATTCTGAATAAGGATCATACATGTGACTGCATTATCAGCTCTTTGTGCCTCCTGGGTGTTAACAGCAAAAACTTGCCCTTAACCTCTGCCTACTGGGGCCTGACTGCTGCTAGGTGACTGACCTCTACCTCTACCCCAAATTGGAGCCTCTCTAGTAACATTCTGGCTCATTTGTGCTACTGGCTGGGATACTGTAGTAGATGGTTGTTGTTCACCCCACATTGGACATCTATTAATGAAGTGCCTATGCTGCCCACATTTCAAACAGGCACCTGGCTGACAACGACATTCCTCTCCGTGCATTCTACCACAGAAACTAGGCATACTAGGCATTTAAGTAGCAAGTCTGGAGGAATCCTGTGAATAAGCAGTAACTGAACGTATTGAAGGCCCCTACTTTAAGTCCTCCTCCCCTGACCACCTGATGGAGGTCTCTTATCAAATTTGGGCACTGACTCTCTCTGTCTAGGTTGGGAGCTGCTCTCCCCTCTTCTGCTTTATGTATGAAGTCCTCCTTTCCTTTTCTGACCTTCTTAGCTCTCTCTCACTTATATTTCTCCTCCATCTGAGTAGCCTTATCAATAATAATAGTCAGAGAAGAAAATTATGTCTCAAGCAGGGCATTATGCAGTAAGGCATGTAATCTCCTCCTAAATCTGCCGATCAAATATGCCTCTGTAGGAGTAATCTGAGTAGCATATCTGCTTAACCTAATAAAGTCATTAGCATACTCCTCAATAATCCTGTTACCCAACTCTAATCGCTCAAATAGTATCAGATTTCTAATCCTTACCCCTTCTATTAAGAACTCATCTATAAGCCCCTGCCTGAACTCTGCCCATATAGGAGGATAATCACCATATAATATGGGCTACATATATCGAGAAAACCAAGTCCAGGCTTTCCCCTTCAGTAACAATCCAACTAACTCCACTGCTCTGTCATCTGAACAAGGTAGCCTCCTAACTACCTTTTCAATATGCTCTAAAAAGTCAATAGGCTCCTTGCCTCTATCACCCCAAAACTCAGGCAGATTTAACTTCAAAAAATTAAACATGGTAACTCCTCCCTCATCAATAACTCGACGGCCTCTCTGTACAGCAGGCACATTAGGAACTACTGTTGGCTGTATAAGAGTTGGAGCAGGAGCAACTGGTGGAACAACTGGTGCAGCAGGAGGTGGTACTACTACTAGTATAGGTGGCAGCATATGTTATCATTCCCGCCTTAATTCCTGTAATTCCCTACGTAAATCCATCATCCCCTGCATCATTTCCATCCTCCAGGGGTCATCACTCATCCCTGTCTCTTCTGTCCTCTGTCAGGATCTAGGAAGGTCCTCTATCATTTCTCTAACTAGAGACTCATTAGAGGCTACCTCTGCCTCTCTGGTATCCTCTCTATATCTGTCATCTGTAGTATGGTCCCTCTGTCTGTTGGACATTTTTTTCACCATAGAAAATAGCAACAACAAATTCAGAATGATATAAAAACGCAGAATACACTCATACATTTGACGAATACAACAAAAGATGAAACATGAATTCATATGCTCCATGGTTTACTTAAGTCTATTACTCTGTATCTAGTTACTATTCATATACACCTATACTCTGATACCACCTCTGTCATGTCCCGAATTCGTAACATGACTGTCCTAGGATACAAGAGATGCCAGAGGTGACCGACACCCATATAACCCAATTTCACACTCTATTAACATTTACAATCTTCTTATAAACCAATTAATTCATTATAATTCCTTTTCTTATATGTCAGTCTGTATTCTGTCATTCTGTAATTTGCTATGCTATTGTCTGTAATTATTATCATAATATGTCATATCAATATTTAAACTCCATATAATATTTTATATTCTCATATACAGTCTAACTATGTCATATACATAACCCATGGAGCAGCTAATATTAATATATAAAATACAGTGCTAAAAATATTTATACTGTCAGAATAATCTGCAGAAATCCATAGGGAAACAACAGTCGGAATTTTGCCTTCTACTCTACACCTGAAAAAGGGGGAAACAACTAAAGGAATGAGTATAAAATACTCAGTGAATCTAATATGCATCACTTAATGGATATAGGATAAGAAATCCATAAATAACAGGTAAATAATTAATGAAATAAAAAGGTTGCACACCAATTACAGAATAAAAAATTAGGTTATAGAATCAATAATCTGGAATCAAAAAATAGGCCAACAAAGCTCGTATCATGTAGATAAGATAGATAGTGGGTCATGAACACGTATATCATATATCAATCTCATATCAATATACATAAGACTGATCAGATTTTATGGATAGGACCGTTAACCCTTCACAACCAAGGTATCATGTAAAGTCAATGTGCATATTGCCAATGGTATTTACTCGCTACCCCGTCAGTGAGGAAGCTCCGTTAAATCAATATGGAAAACAATATAGGCATGAAAACAAATCAATGGATATCAATAGATAGCAATTGTCTCATCAATAAGCAATAGCTCTCGAATCAATTAAATGATACTGTAATGGAACACTATATAAGCAATGGAAGGTACATAAACAATAGCAATAGGTATAACAATTAACGTTAGGTTGGAATACAAGTTGGTCATTCAAAGTCAGATGGTTGGCTCAATTGGCTAGCCAATATCTCTGGCGACAATGACATTCAAATGGTAGGCCTATGAAAGAAACAATTGATAGGCCTATGAAAGAAACAATTGATAGGCCTATGGCAAATGAACAAGACATTTTGTCAAACACTTGGTATGCAACATTAAATAGACAATTTGGTTAGGTTATGGTGCAACATTGATATTGCCCATATAATCAACAACAAACTCACACTCAAGGCTATACAATAGGTATTAAATATCCAACAATAAACATCATTCAATGGATCAAATAAGCATGTGAATTAAGAAGAAAATCAAGCAAAATACAAAGGGATGAATTGTGTTAAGTGGTTCGGCCAACAAGATGTTTTTGGAAGAGATTTCCAATCAACATTTCAATACATTTGGTATGTCAAATGATGCATATTAAACTCACCTCATACTTCAAATTGCCTAGCAAAATTAATTTTCCACCAAAATCATCAAAGGAGGCAAAATGTGCAATCTTCCAAATCTTAATGTTCTAAACCAAATCGATCACAAAATTAACTTTCATTAGCCTCCAATTAATATAATCTAAGCTAATTAAATATTAAACATCATCAATTCAAGGTTTGACATCAAACAACTTCAGTTAGGGTTTCTAATTTTGGAGATTTTTTATCAAATGCTTCAATTGATGCAATTAAACACTTAACTCATCTAATTTACTGTCTAACACACCTAAATCAACTATTTAATCAAAGAAAACAACTTGTTACTTTGTAATGATGTGTGACTCGAAATTCCTCTTCAATATATTCTTGAATTTCTTTGAATTTCCAAGTGAAATATAGTTGGGAAATGGAAGAACTTTGATTGATTTTAGGTTTTCTTTAAGTTTTTCCTTAAGAAAATTGCTTGAAAAATGATGGGAAATGTAGTAAGATGTTTTGGCCAAATAAGAGAAGATGAGAAGAATGAGTAAAAATTTCCTAAGGCATACTTATATAGTAAGAAAAATCGGCAAATTATATTTTAGTCCTCAAACAATCCAATAATTGGACTTTGACCCCACCAGGTTTTGTAATTAACTCTTTCTATTTTGTTGAGAATTAAGTTTCAAAATGGAAACAGAAATAACTTATTTTTATTTGTAGTTTATCATAATATAGGTTTTAGAGTCATTATGGACAGTGGACAGTGGATTTCCTAAAATGTCCATGAAATTTCATTTATTTATAATTTTGCCATTATGTTGATTTTCCATACTTTCTTCATATAATTAACTATAATTATTCTTAATCTCCCATTAGCCATATTACTGAGAAAAATTAACTTAAAATGATTAATGTAAAAAATTTTCAAAATTCCTTAGAACTAT
This sequence comes from Aleurites moluccanus, assembly GCA_948193065.1. Classification (NCBI taxonomy): domain Eukaryota; kingdom Viridiplantae; phylum Streptophyta; class Magnoliopsida; order Malpighiales; family Euphorbiaceae; genus Aleurites; species Aleurites moluccanus. The sequence goes on from CANXYC010366624.1 coordinate 6,596, forward strand.
CGGTGTTCCTGGCCCGATAATTAGTTATATTATTGTGTATTTATGGCAACATTCTAGGGTATTACACGTCATATCGCCTAAAGTGGGGGATGTGATATAATTCTTCTCCACCTTTATCTCCAACTAGATCTCAAATGAAAAATTATTCTCAATTAAATACTATTATTTCTGAATTTTCTATAGACAGAAAATATTAGAAAAGAATTTTTATCACCTCACAATAATGAGAAAAGAATTTGATTTTCTAAAAATTATGATAGTCAACAATGAGATAATATTATAATTTTATAAATTCAGAGTGCGGGATGCAGATGTAGATGCAAAATTTAATAATCTAAGGTGCAATGCAGAAAATTGATTTTAATTCAGAAATTATTATGAAAATAATGCAGTAATTCAAAATTAAATGCGCAAAATTTTAAATTAAAAAAGCAGAAAATTTAATTTAAATTCACTTACATAATTAAAGCAGTACTAAAATTAATTTGAGAGAGCAGAGAATTAGCTTTAAAGAAAGTACATTTTATTGATGGAGGATATAGTGCGTATAGGAGATAAACTAAGTTGGACGCAGTCTGATGATAATTATATTAATATAGAACACATTTAAATTTTTAATTATTATATTATTTTCATAATATTTTATGAATTAAAATTAATTTCCTGCACTGTACCTTAGGTTATTAAATTCTGCATCTGGATCTGCATCCCGTGCTCCCACTCCCACTGGTATTAGAGCCTAACCACTTATTAATCTATTAAACATTCATTTCTTATAATGGTTTTCTGTATATTCTGTATAAAATAATTAAACTGAGTAATTGATTAGATGTGAAAGGTTAGATTTGAAAAGCACTTGAATAGATTTATTTGAAGTAAAAGCGAATTTTTTACTATACAAATTACTGGTAATATTTTGCTGAATGAGAGTGTCCATTAAATATATTTTTAAGTAAGGGTATAAAATTTATTTCTTTAAACTAAATCTTTCCCTGCAAAATTCACGAGTATATGTTTTATATTCGCAATTATAATCATTCATAATTTATTCATTAATCTTCAAAGATCCTTTTTTTCATAATAATTTTTGAATTAAAATTACATTAATAGTTTATTTATTTCTGTAAAAATATAAATATAAAATTTCCATCTTAGTTTCAAGAATGGTGGATGTATTTTGGTATAAGTCAAAAAAAAAATTCTCAAAAAATTAGTGAAGATTTTGAATTATTTAGTCAAAAACTTTGTCAATTTAATCAAGATAAATTATTAACTTTCACTGTTACTTTTAAAATTTTATGGATTCTCATATGAAATTATAAAATTAAATAACACTATTCTCCTCTTTTTACCGCAGCTTTAATTATACTACAACATGGTAACCTATTCATGCTACTTGATACTTAATTTGCACAATTCCTACATAACTCTAACTTTTTTCTTTTTCATTTTTTTCAAATAAAAAGACTATTAAATGGTGGCCTGATTGTTCTCCCAATTAAGTAAAGTACCGATGTAGTTCTTAAATGGCTTAATACAAAACAAAGCACCAATTTGTTTCCTTTGTAATAACATTTACTTATTTAAAATAAGGTTTATAATTATCTTATAATAATTCTGAAAAAGGAAAGTCTCAACCTCTAGTAAATAAGAATTTAAAAATTATTTTAAAATGTTATTTCAACTTTATCTCAAGATAATAAAGATAAAGTGTAATCCTCCTTCACTTTACAGAATGAAGACGATTGTTATGGAATCGACATCAACCATTTTTAGTCAATAGTTCAAGTTTCTCAATAATATTATTTTAAATTTATCCACTGTATTATTCCAAGATTTCAAGATTCTACCTCAGCATTATTCAAATCATCTTCAATCTTATTCAATAAAATTATCAATACTGTTTTATTTCAATACATCTGTTACCAGCTCTTTTTACGATGGTAGAAGATGATATAATCATTCAAACTTATCAAAAGATAATTCAAGTTATCAAATAGAAAAACTAGAATATGTTATAATTTATCTAAAAATTTATATATATAATGAAAAATTAAATTAAGAATTATTTAATTTTTTTTTTATGTATTAAGAAACTCTCTTAAAAACTAATCGATTATTTTTATATATTTATATATTTATAATTGTTAATTAAAATTTATATAAATGAATTATAGCATTTTTTAATTCTTTTTCAGTTTACTCATATATATTTTTATATTAATATTTAAAATCATTAAAAATTAATATCTAAATTTAATAAAAATAATTTACATGTATTAAGATATTTTTTTAAAAAATATAATTAAAATTTTTCGTTTGTAATTTGTTAGTCCCTTTAACAACCAAGAGGGGATGAATTGGTTATTTGCGGAATCAACAACAAATTAAAAATTTAATTGAAGGAAAGAAAGGGAAGAAGAGAGAACACAAAGGATTTATAGTGGTTTGACAACCTTGCCTATATCCACCCCTCAAGATCACACTTGAGTATTCTCTTAACCAATCCTTTTACGAATGCAAGATCAAACCCAAGTATTTTACGGGTTCACACTCAAATCTTTACAAGTGTTTTCAAGGCTCACACTAAAATCTATATAAGTGTTTTCTAAGGCTCACACTCAAACCCAATAAGAATTATAAAAAAGTATAAACAGAAAAACCCCTTACAAGAATTTTTCCAATACTCAAAAAATAGCACAACTAAAGGTGCTTTAACAATTTCAGTTTATTTCAAGTAAATACAAGAATTAATTTGATTTAATCTTTCAAACACTCAATCTCTTGTTAATCTCAAATTCTCTAACCTGTTTGAGCTTAATACTATCTTGTATTTATAGTCTCGGATCAAACATAGCCGTTATGGACTAAAATATAGCTGTTAGAACACTTTCCAATGAATAGTTTTGCTGTTTGAATCGCGGCAGTCACGCCCGTGACTTTTTGTCCTAGCCAGAGCAACAATTTAATTTTATCATATCTTGAGTTATATAACTCAAAATCATACATCGTTTTTTGCGTTGAAAATTTTGAGATGTCTACTATAAATTTATAGTCTAACTCAATCCAACATGTTCATATTCATGTCTTAAAAAATCATAATATTTTCTTGCTACAATTTAAAAGACAGTTTAAGTATTCTTCACTAATTCTTCAATTTCTCCTTCTATAAAGCTCAAAATTACTTGATTCTTTTTCCATATGAAACTAGACATCTAAATCTTAAATCATGAATGGCATGCTCAAATTCTTCTTCTATAATTCCTAGAAATATTTTAAAGTTGCCTTATCTATTATATCCTAGTCTGCTAATTTGAGCATAATTCCTTCAAAAATTCATATCTTTATTTTCCAATGTCCAATGCTCAATCCAATTTTTGTTCCTAAAACTAGACATCCATATATTTCCATCCACATATGGTTTGTCCTAATAACTTCTCCCAATTTATATAGAATTTCGTATCAATTCAGACTTTGTGCAAAACTGTCAGTTTTCCAGAGTCGTGTCTTTGAATTTCACTAATCTCGGCTGCGACTGTCCTTATCACACCTACTACTTTTATGTCACTGTTTACCTTGAGACTACTGAAACTTTTAAAGATATTCTGAATTTAATTTCACGTCCGCAATTTCTTGGTGTCGCGCCTGCAACTCTGGTTGTCGCACCCGCGATAGTTGTGACACTGTTCATTTTTTGCTTCTGTAAGTTTTTAGAAATTCTCAAATTAATTTTGCCCCCACCAATGGAAAGTGTCTCACCCACGACCAGAAGCTTTTCAAGACTGTGACTGACTTTGTCATACTTGTGATCAAATTTGTTCCTCAAGTCACGCCTGCGACTTCAAGTGGTCGCGCCCGCGGCATACCGAAATTCAGTAACTTGAAGCTTCATTTCTAAAAAGTTGCATTCTTCAAATATTCTCCCCCTAGTATATGCACTTAATGACTTCTTTTTAAATGTGTTAATCCTATAGTTTGAACAATGGTCATGATATCTCATGCCTCAATCAATTCAAGCAAATTGTTAGTACAATTAACACAATTATATTGTTTTGTTATCATCAAAATCAATATCAAACCCAAGAGGGCTAACAATCTCCCCCTTTTTTATGATAACAAAACCATGCATATAAGTGTTCAAATAAATAAGCAAAATAGTTTAACCATTTAAAAATACCAATTTAAATATGAACACTTGTATATGCACACTTCTCCCCCTTTTTGTTATCATTAAAAATGTTAAGTTCTCCTCCTTTAAAAAATAATTTATACCAATTGAAATACTAGAAAGAAACTAAATGTCATCATAAAAATTGATACCAATTGAAGTTATAAAAAATTTCTCCCCCTTAATCAATAAAAAACATTCAAGGGGTATTAAAGGGATCATCAAAGCAACAAACATTATCAAAAATTTTGAAAAATTTCTAAAAACATTTTCTCCCCCTTACACATTGAATGAATGCAACAAACACATTCAAGCATGATACTAAATTAAACATTCAAATATATTCAAATATGCAATTCAATTAATTTCAAAACATGCCTTTTATTTGAATTGCAAAGGGGGATTGGAGGTATACTTATCTTTACCAAGCTCTCCTACATTGAGGCTTGCTACCATTACTCCATTGGTAGTGCCTTCTCTCATATGAGCTTTTCCAATTGTTGAAAGCCTCATATCTTTTGGTGCATGGCCTATGTGCCCTTCCATATGTTTCATAAGCATGAGCTTTGTTTGCACCATATATTCTATATGGGGGAAGATAAACCCTTTTTACTCCATCATTCTTCCTCACAAATTTCTGCAGATAAGGGTTGGAAGAATGTATTTTTGGTACCAATTTTCTTTTGGGTCCTTGGGGGTTAGCAAAAGGAGCATTCACTAAGTTATATCCTAGATGAATTTTTCTAATATGGCATCTATGATATTTATGACTGAATTTGCCACAATAATAGCATTGCACATTATGATTAGAATGGGGTTTAGTGCATGCAAATAAGGGTCTTTGTTTACCCTTTGCCTTGGTCATATTCTTCTTTGGGAGTTCACAAGGCAAATGTGATGTGGTACAACATGCATTAGTCTTAGATGTGGATGGTTCAATATCTTGAGATTCAAGAATCTCATCAAGTTTGTTTTTGCCATTGCAAGACATAGCCAAATACTCATCATAAGCATCAATTTTAGCCTTTAAGGCTTCATTATCATGCATAATCTCATTTAGCTTATGAGTCTTTTGGGTGATGGTGTTCTCTAATTCAATTTTAGATGCATTTAATTCATCTATCTCATTTATAAAACCATCACAAGCCTCCACGACCTTACTAGACATACTTTTCAATATGTCATATTTAATTTGTAATTTTTGATACTTTGAAAATAATGTCTCTAATATAAGCATGACATCATCATCATCATTAGAGGAGTTAGAAAAATTTATCTCATTTGAAGGTGCATCATTCTCAATTGCCATGAAGTAAAGATTGGCATATTCATCTTTGCTATCTTCATCATCCTCATCCGATTCACTTAAGTCATCCCAAGTGATTGCAAAAAATTTTTTCTTGAAGTTTTTCTTATTCTTTAGCTTTGGTTAATCGGGTACAATGTGATGAAGCTTGCTACATTTGAAGCACTTCATTGGATGGCTTCTTTGCTTGACTTCTTTCTTACATGGCTTTTTATTTTTAAGGATTAAGTTCCTTATCTTCAATGCAAGAATAGCCATGTCGTCGTCATCATCATCATCATCTTCCTCATCCTCTTCATCTTCACTTTCACTTGAGGATACTTCTTTTGAAGCAATGAAGACCAACCTCTTCTCTTCTTCATGCTTTCCTTGAGATAGGGTAATCTCATGAGTGAGTAACTTACCCATTAAAATATCAGTTAGAAAGATGCTCAAATTATTTGCCTCTTTAATGGAAGCTATCCTTGCTTCCCAATCCTTCTTGGGGAGTACTCTAATAATCTTGCCATTAATGTCTTCTAAGGAGTATACCTTCCCAAGCTTTCTCATCCCATTCACAATCACTATGTAGTGATTGTACATTTTCAAAACCTTTTTATTTAGCTCCATTTTGAATAATTCATATTCATGAGTAAGAAGTTGAATTTTCTTACCCTTGACTTGGTTGGTGCCTTCATGAGTGGTCTCAAGAGTGTCCCATATTTGCTTGGCCAAAATGCAATGAGAGATTTTTCCATACTCTTCTCTACTCAATGCATAATAGAGAGTATGCATTGCTTTTCAGTTTCTCCCATTGGCCTTCTTTTCGGTGGCCGTCCATTCGGTCTTGGGCTTCTTCACCTCAATGCCATCAATGATTTTAGTGGGGATGGCATGCCCTTCTTCAACCATATCCCATAAATAAATACCGTCACTATCTATGAAAATTTCCATTCGATTCTTCCAATATGGATAGTCGGTGTCATCAAAATAGGGTGGTCTAATGGTTGAACCTCCTTCAACAAAACTCACTCTTTGGCTTGCCATTTGATCTTTGTTCCAAGATGATTAAATCTTTTAAAATTGTGGAAACAAAGTTCTGATACCAATTGTTAGTCCCTTTGGCAACCAAGAGGGAGAGGAGGGTGAATTGGTTGTTTGTGGAATCAACAACAAATTAAAATTTTAATTGAAGGAAAGAAAAGGAAAAAAAGAGAACAAAAAGGATTTATAGTGGTTCGGCAACCTTGCCTACATCCACTTCTCAAGATCACACTTGAGTATTCTTTTAACCGATCTTTTTACGGGTGCAAGATCAAACCCAAGTATTTTACAGGTTCACACTCAAACCTTTACAAGTGTTTTCAAGGCTCACACTAAAATCTTTACAAGTGTTTTTTCAAAGGCTTACACTCAAACCTATACAAGTGTTTTCTAAGGCTTACACTCAAACCCAATAAGAATTACAAAAAGAGTATAAAAAAAAAATCTCTTATAAGAATTTTCCTAACACTCAAAGAATAGCACAACTAAAGGTGCTTTAACAATTTCAACTCATTTCAAGTAAATAAAAGAATTAATTTGATTTAATCTCTCAAACACTTAATTTCTTGTTAATACACTTAATTTCTTGTTAATCTCAAGTTTTCTAACCTATTTGAGCTTCATACTATCTTGTATTTATAGCATTGGATCAAATATAATCGTTATGGAGCAAAATATAGCTGTTAGAATACTTTCCAATGACTAGTTTTGCTATTTGAATCGCGACAATCGCGTCTGCTACTCTTGAGTCCTGCCCATAACTTTTTATCCTAGCCAAAGTAACAATTTAATTTTATCATATCTTGAGTTATACAACTCAAAATCATGCATCGTTTTTTGCTTTAGAAATTTTGAGATGTGTACTACAACTTTATGGTTTAACTTAACTCCAAAATGTTCATATTCATTTCTTAAAAAATAATAATATTTTCTCGCTTCAATTTATAAGACAGTTTGAGTATTTTTCACTAATTCTTCAATTTCTCCTTCTATAAAACTCGAAATCACTCGATTCTTTTTCCATATGAAACTAGACATCTAGAACTTAAATCATGTAGAATGGCATGCTCAAATTCTTTTTCTATAATTTTCAGAAATATTTTAAAATTGTCTTATCTATTCTGTCCTAGTCTGCCAATTTGAGCATAATTCCTTCAAAAATTCATATCTTCATTTTCTAATGTCCAATGCTCAATCTAATTTTTGTTCTTAAAATTAGATATCCATATCTTTCCATTCATATATGGTTTGTCTTAATAACTTCTCCCAATTTATATAGAATTTGGTATAAAATCAGACTTTGTGCAAAACTATTAGTTTTTCGGAGTCGTGCCTTTGAATTTCACTAGTCCCGGTTGCGACTGTCCTTGTTACACCCGCTACTTTTGTGTCACTATTCACCTTGAGGCTACTGAAACTTTTGAAGATATTCTGAATTTAATTTCACGTCTGTGACTTCTTGGTGTCGTGCTTGCGAATGGTGAAGGTCGCGCCTGCGACTCTAGTTGTCGCACCCGCGACAGTTGTGACACTGTTCATTTTTAACTTCTATGAGTTTTTAGAAATTCTCAAATTAATTTCGTGCCTGTGACTGGAAAGTGTTGCGCTCGTGACCATAAATTTTTTAAAACTGTGACTGACTTTGTCGCACTTGTGACCAAATTTGTTCCTAGAGTCGCGCTTGCAACTTCAAGTGGTCGCGCCCGCGACTTCAAGAAATTCAACAACTTGCTGTTTCATTTTTAAAAAGTTTCATCTTCAAATATGCTCCTATTAGCATATGCATTTAACGACTTCTCTTTAAATATGTTAATCCTATAATTTGAACAATAGTCATGATTTCTTATGTTTCAATCAACTCAAATAAATTATTAATATAATTAACATAATTATATTATTTTGTTATTATCAAAATTACCGGAGGGCTAACATAATTAATTTTTATAAAAAATGTATTTTGTGATTCATTAATAAGATATTTTATAACAAATTTCAATTTAATAACATAATAATAGAAAAAAGTAATTTGAAATGTAATGAACAAAAAATCAAAACATTTGCCAGCCAACGACCACCTGTGTAACCTCTCTAAGTACTATCTGCTGGACCACTTAGCCATTCTACCCCTAAGACTTTGCACTTAACTCCTAATGGTGGGGAGGGTAAAATGGTACTTTCAAAAATTGCCGGCAAGTAAAGGTGGGACCCAATAACGCTGGCTTGGATGTGTATAGTGGACCCCTCACACACCCACACTTTCCCTGTCGGATTCCAAATAATTTATCAAATCCAATTCACTTTCTTGTCTTTGGCTTCCAATAAGAAGAAAATAAAAAGAAAAAAGAAAAAAGCGGAGAGAGATTCAGAAAAATCTTCTGATTTCTACAGAGAGAGTGAGGGGAGAGAGAGAGTGTTTAGAGGCACAGAAGAGAGTGTGAAAGCAAAAGGGTATCAGAAAGATGAGAGAAATAATAAGCATACACATTGGACAAGCAGGAATTCAAGTGGGAAATTCATGCTGGGAGCTTTACTGCTTGGAACATGAAATCCACCCAGATGGAATGATGCCCAGGTTCAATACCATTTCCTTCAAATTTTCAATCTCTTTAGCCAATTATTATATATTCATGCCTAATTATAATGTACAATTGGTTGCTCAAGTCGTAAGATCTACCAATTGTTCATTTTTTTTTTGTATTTGTAGATTGTAATTTGTGGATCTGTTAATGTGATTCTTGGATTTTTTTTTTTTTTTATTCTTATTATTGATTTTGATGTTTCTTTGCTTGGATTTAACCTTAAAATGGTAATCTGATTGGATCATGAAATCTCTAACAATTTAACCCCTTAAAGTTCTATTTGAGAGTTGATTTACTGAATACAATTTATAAAATCACATGGTCTGTCTATTCATTGGGTGTATTTCCTCTCACTTTTGTACTATTTATGTGATTGGGTATTGTTTTATATTTTCTTATTTTGCATTTAACCTTTAAAGGGGTTTTCTGATTGGATCTTGAAATTCATAACCATTTAAGCCATGAATTTCAGGTTTTTTTTTTTCCAATCTGCGTTTTCATGTTGATTATACTGATTAAAATTTAGGAACTCATATTGTTTGGCTTTCAATTGGGTGGTTTCATGTTATTCCCAAAGATTTCAATTATCTCTGTCTAGTAGTATCTGATTTATGCTTATTTTGTGTGTGTTTTGTCTATTTGTTTTGTTTATGGTGCTTATGAATTGAGTGACTTATGCAGTGACAGTACAGTGGGCGTTGCACATGATGCTTTCAATACCTTCTTCAGTGAGACTGGTTCTGGCAAGCATGTGCCCAGAGCTGTTTTTGTCGATTTGGAACCAACAGTAATTGATGAAGTTAGGACTGGACCTTACAGGCAACTTTTCCATCCTGAGCAGCTTATTTCTGGAAAGGAAGATGCTGCTAATAATTTTGCTAGAGGTCACTATACAGGTGAGAAAGTTTGTTCCAAATCCAAAATGTTTATATTTCTCTCTATGTTGCCTGCATTGTTGGATTAAGCTGATGTGGTTATGGCCTGCAGTTGGGAAGGAAATTGTGGATCTCTGCCTTGATAGAGTGAGGAAATTGGCTGATAACTGTACTGGGTTACAAGGATTTTTGGTGTTTAGTGCTGTCGGCGGTGGAACTGGTTCTGGTCTGGGCTCTTTGTTGCTAGAACGTTTATCTGTTGACTATGGAAAGAAGTCAAAGCTTGGGTTCACCATTTATCCTTCTCCTCAGGTACTTATAATACTGAAAGTTCATTGTTTCAATTCCTCATATGCTGGCATTACTTGTTATTCACGTGTGATTACCATTGGAGGCTTGATTCTAATAATGGCTAGTTGTTTTTATTTTTACACCAGTGCATTGTAAGTATTTGTTGGTGTAAACATAATATATGAATACTCTTGCTATTTTTTATAGTAAAGGATGCTCTGATATGTATAAATACAATGAATATTAAAGTCAGAGAGAATTGGATGTTGGACTCAGCTATAACCAACTCTTTTTGTTGCAGGTTTCAACTGCAGTTGTGGAGCCTTATAACAGTGTACTCTCTACCCATTCCCTTCTTGAGCACACAGATGTTTCTGTGCTTCTAGACAATGAAGCTATATATGATATTTGCCGAAGATCCCTAGACATAGAAAGGCCAACTTACACCAATTTGAATCGACTGATATCTCAAATTATATCATCTTTGACAACTTCACTAAGGTTTGATGGAGCCATTAATGTGGATATCACAGAGTTCCAGACTAACCTTGTACCATATCCCCGTATCCATTTCATGCTTTCTTCATATGCTCCTGTCATCTCAGCCGAAAAGGCATACCATGAGCAGTTGTCAGTTCCTGAGATAACAAATGCTGTTTTTGAGCCTTCAAACATGATGGCTAAGTGTGATCCTAGGCATGGCAAATATATGGCCTGCTGTTTGATGTACCGAGGGGATGTTGTCCCCAAGGATGTTAATGCTGCTGTTGCCACTATCAAAACTAAAAGAACAGTTCAATTTGTTGACTGGTAAGAGAAAAAATGCATATAAGCAGCACAATAAAATTCTTTTTTTGCCGACAAACTAATATTTAGGATTTCCGTGGTGGATAAATGGTTTGGAATTTTCCATTTTAGCCTGTCTTCTTGGCTTGATGTCTCGTAGTGTGAAATCTTGATTTTGTTCTATTATATTGCATAAATTTGATCTGGAAGATTATTTTACTTTGAAATTCCCCAGGTGTCCAACGGGCTTCAAATGCGGTATCAACTATCAGCCTCCAAGTGTAGTTCCTGGGGGTGATCTTGCCAAGGTACAACGTGCTGTTTGTATGATCAGTAACAACACAGCTGTGGCTGAGGTGTTCGCTCGCATTGACCACAAATTTGATCTCATGTATGCCAAGAGAGCATTTGTTCACTGGTATGTTGGTGAAGGCATGGAAGAAGGAGAATTCTCAGAAGCCCGTGAAGATCTGGCTGCCCTTGAGAAAGATTATGAGGAAGTGGGTGCTGAAGGTGGAGATGATGAAGAGGAAGGTGAAGATTATTAAGAACTTGCTGCATGAGCATTTTTTAATTGGAGATGGATTCAGTATGTGAGGATTTGCTACAATTCTCTCGCCTCTTATGATTCAATTGTTATGTTTTTGGTGTGTAGCACACTACTATCTTGTCACAAGCTGTGAAATTTTCAAAATTGTTTTGTTCTTATTGTATATGTTTCTGTGGCGACACCAAGTTTGATGTTTAAACGAAGATTTGTGGGTAATTTTCATGAGATGTTATGAACTCTTTTAAGATTTGCAATGTGTTGTATTCTTTCTCAGCTCACATCTTTTGACAAATGATATTATTGGTTACTCTTCGCCATGGTTTCTGTAAAAGATTTCATGTTATTATTCCTCTCTGGATGTATCTTCTTCTATTTAAACATGCCGGATGTATCTTCTTCCATCTTAACATGCTGGATGCTTTGTTCTTGTATGGCCGTTAAGTGACTAAAACTGCATATTTGTATTGATGAGACCTGGTATAAGATCTACCCTAAATTCGGTTGATTAAGTTTTGCGAATGTTATGTAGGTTTAGAAAGAATTGTTTTAGTTAATGAATATCTAACAAAAGAATCCCTGGTGTAAATATGTGAATCAAAGTTTCTGAAGGAATGATTTGCCTTGTTCTGCAACTTTTGCAAATCTAAACTCTCTTCTCTATGCATTTTATCGTCAATCGCAGAGGGTGAGTAGGGGTTTGAATTAATCATTAGATTAGAAGTCAAAGATGCTAAAGATCAAGCAACCAGGAAGATAAATTTCTGATTCTAATCCATAAAGTTGGTTTCACAAGCGAAGTTATATTGGATGTGAAGATGCTATAAAGCATGAAAGAACAAGTATTTTCTTATGCTAAAACCTGTCAATTTTCTCATAGCATCACTGGAAGCATTCCTGATGAAAAACAGGCATATAAATTTTCCTACCTTCAAATTTCATTCAATAAATGTAGAGAGAGAGAGAGAGAGAGAGGATCAACTAGGACAGAAGAGGTGGCTCAGATCCCAGAGAGCATCACTTGGATCATAATTAACATTCTCGAAGTACTCGTTTACTCCACTCGTTGCATATAATGATGCTGATATCTGCCTTTGTACCTTCATTCTTTCAAATTCAGCCAGTTCTAATTCATGGCCTGCATCAGGTAATTGAATAGCATTCTTCGGCAATTCCATACCTTCTTGCATTACTGGAATCTGATCAAACCCAGTTGGGAATGGCCATGAAGAATAGTAGAATTGAGACGAATCGGCCAGTTCAAGTGCCCCATCGCAGCCGCTCAAGTCTGGTCTATAAGCATCATCCAACATCTGGTGGTGGTGTGAATTTTCTTGTTGAATCCCAATGCTGCAAATTGAAGTTAGATTGCTATGATTACCAGATTGAAAACTATCATTGGATACAAAAGTATTGCTATTGCTGCTGCTACTAACTATAGTACTTGCTTTGATTATGGTTTTTGAGGTGGTAATAGCAGGGCAATTTTGATTCAAACTCCTTTTGTGATTGAGGAGATTTCTAATTTTTGTAGAGATAGGAGAATTGGTAGGAACATGGGTAGAGAAATTGGTTCGAGTATTTGATCCTCGAAGCAAACAAGCAGCTTCATCGTAAGCTCGAGCAGCTTCCTCTGCTGTATTAAAGGTTCCAAGCCACATTCTTATCTTCTGTGTAGCGTCTTTGATTTCTGCTACCCATTTCCCAGAAGGCCTTTGTCTCACCCCAACAAATTTGGTTTTGGAATTGTTTGTTGTGCTTCTCTCTTTGAACTTGCTTTGTTTGTTGGATAAGAGCCCTTTGGATTGGTTTTCCATTTCTGCAGAATGTGTTCGGAGAGATGCGAGTAAGAAAAAGAGAGGAAAGATTTTATATATATATATGATGAAAGACATGAAAGTTGTTATGTTAGTGGGCTGCCTCTGTCTTTTATTTCTCGTCAGCATATTCGTTTGATTTGTTCTCTTTTTATATTATGGATGACTGATTTCTCAAAGTTAAGACTTTTTAGAGCCAAGTATATAGATTTTCTTAAATTATGATATGTAACGATCATGTACTTATTACAAGCAAAATTCATGAGTTTATAAAATTTAATTCTTTATAAATGATAATTTTATTTCAATGATAGAATGTGTGATAGATACCAAAATGGATATTGTAAAAATACTTTAAAGTGTTATAATTTTAACTATAATATTACTTTTTCTTTTAATTAATTTGACTATCGCTTAAATTAAAATTTAAGATATTTTAGTTTTAAACACATTTTTATTATAATTAAAAATAAATATTTATAAAATTATAAATTTAATAATACGTTAATGATACTAAAGTCTCTTAAACCCATATTTTAAAATCACATCAAAAGTAAAATAATAATAATAATAGTACTAGTTGGTGAATGAGAGGTAATATTGAGATGTTTATACTTTGAACATGAAAAGAAAAGAGAAAATATATGGAAAAAAAAAAAAAAGTCAGAAGTCAGAAGAAGTTGGTGTTAGATAAGAGTAGGATTATTGAGTTGTCTTGTACTAGAGCAGGTCAACGAAAAAACCAAAGAAAAAAAAAATAGTGGAAAGCACGAAGGAAAGACACTTGGAGTAATTTCCTTCAAAAAATAACATGATTGAGCCCTTCTTAACAATAATCAAATTCCAAACTTTTTTGGAATCTAATTCTGCACATTCCGGCTTTTATTAGGATCTCCATTCGCAGTATCAAACAAACCAATTTGTAAATTGTTAATAACACTAGTATCAAGATTTGGGTACTGGTCAACGAGACTTTAGTTTAGCTGGAAAATGTTCTTCAATTTGACATTTGATACATAGGTCAGGGCTGAAGGTTCGACTAAAAACATCAAGCTTACAGGCTTTATTTGCTGCATGCATTCAATTCTAATAGCTTTTTATAGCTTAAGCATGTTAAGCATGTTTAATGCTTTCATGTTTCCAAAGCCTGAGCAAAGAAAACAAATATCATGTTTAATCCCTAAATCTTGCACTATATGTTCCATCAATGTATATTTCGCCATTTTAGCTCAATGAATAAGAAGATGAGTGATATGAAACACTATGCAAAGCATGCATGGTTGACGTTAAACACTTTGAGACTCAATAAGCCATATTTATTCATTTTGAGGGATAATGAAAATATGGTTGTTGTTAATCAAAGTATAAAATCAATGATGGAGACATTAGGAATTGTTAATTTTCAAATCATAACACAACTATAAACAAAGAAACCATAAACCATAATAAAATATAGCAATTAGAAAAGTCTTCCTCCGTTTTCCATTCATTCTTACAAAGTATTACAGCAATATATATGGACAATAAGAATACATTTTTCCCTCCAATAATTCCCTCTAATTTAAATTTCAAATTCTGACTTGATTTGATATGGAGGTTTAATAAAAAATAAACTTAATTTAGGCATCATTTCAAAAGATTTCAAAATACAAACAAAACATCATTACATCCATTAGCAAGGAAGTATCTAGAAAAGTTCACAAGTTAACACTCCTTCTTGAAACTTTTCTTAAAGACACCCAGCTTATTCCTTAGCACATTAAACTTGCCACAGGGAAGAGCTTTAGTGAATATATCAGCCAATTGCTCTTCTATCCTGCAATATGTCAACTGAATATCTCCATTCTTTTATGCTTCCCTTATGTCATGAAATTTGACATTCATATGCTTTGTTCTCCCATGTTGGACAAGATTTTTTGCAATGGAAATAGCTGAATTGTTATCACACCATAGCACAATAGGTTCTTCTTGAATATAATCCAGGTCGGTCAAGACCTTTCTAATCCATAAAGCTTGATTTGAAGCTGCTACTACAACAATATACTTAGCTTCATATGAGGATTGAGCAACTACATCTTGCTTCTTAGAGTTCCATGAAAATACTCCACTCCCAAGTGAAAAAATATGTCCAGTTGTACTCTTTGAATCATCTACAGACCCTGCCCAATCACTATCAACAAAACCTTCGAGTCTTCCATCATTTTTGCAGTACCAAATGCCAAGATCCATAGTTCCTTTCAGGTATCTCAAGATTCTTTTACCAACACTAAGATGTGTCAGACTTGGTGAATGCATGAATCGTGAAAGCAAACTAGCTGAGAACATCAAATCTAATTTTGTTGCAGCCAAATAGAGAAGGCTGCCAACCAAACTTCTATATTGAGTTACATCAACCTTTTCATCACCATCAAACTTGGAGAGCTTTTCATTAACAGCTAATGGAGTTGAGACCGGATTATAATTCTCCAATTTAAACCTTTTCAACAAATCTTTTGCATACTTTCTTTATTAGATAAAGATTCCATCATTGGACTGATGCACCTCCATTCCTAAAAAATACCTCATTTCTCCAAGATCTGTCATTTCAAATACCTGCAATATACTCTTCTTGAATTTGTCAGTTTCATGAATATCATCACCAGTAACCAACAAATCATCTACATAAAGTGACATAATAAGCTTCCTCCCACTTTAACAAGCTTTCACATAAATAGTAGGCTCATTTTGACGACTCCTAAAATCATTTTGAAGGAAGTGAGTATCAATTCTGTTGTACCAGGCTCTTAGGGCCTGTTTCAACCCATATAAGGCTTTGTGAAGCCTATAAACTTCATCTTCATGACTTGAACCAATAAAACCAATAGGCTGCTCAACATAAATTTCTTCCTCCAAAACTCCATTCAAAAAAGCTGACTTAACATCCAAGTGAAAGATTTTCCATCTTCATGTCTAGAAACTGGGGCAAATGTATCCCCACAATCCACTCCAGCCATTTGAGAATACCCTTTCACAACAAATCTAGATTTATACTTATAGATGGAACCATCCGGATTTAATTTGTCCTGTAAACCCACTTGACACCAATCACATGTCTATCTTTAGGTCTTGAAGTGAGTTCCCAGGTGCCATTTTTATTGATCATTGCTAGCTCCTCCTTCATTGCATTATTCCATTCTATCATCTTTGAAACTTCCTCAAAAGAAGAAGGCTCCTTTTCAACAGAGCTGCATTTTTCATAGATTTTAGCTAAAGATTTAGTCTTTAGCATTGGAGAGTTAGATTCATCTTCTTGATTTTCAATATCATTTGCAATCTGATCTTGGTTATCAGTTGCAGCAGAATCAACCACCATTTGTTTTAATTTTTCATCCTTTTGGACTTGGTTATTATCCCAACTACAAAATGCATCCTTATCAACCTGAATATCTCTACTTATCACAATCCCTTTTTTACTTTATGTTGTACACTCTGTAACCCTTAGATTTTTCTACATAACCCAAGAAAATCCCCATCTCAGCTTTTTCATCCAATTTGGATCTTTTAACATTTGTAATATGAGTATAGCAAAATGATCCAACGGTCTTCAAGTGTTTGGTAGAGGGCTTCACTCTTGACCAAGCCTCAATTGGTGTTTTCCCTTGAACAACTCTAGTTCGTAGCCTATTCAAGAGATACACTACTGTATAAACAGCTTCAGTCCAAAAGCTTTTTGGTAACTTCTTTTCTGCAATCAAACATCTAGCCATCTCCATAATCATCATATTCTTTCTTTCAGAAACTCCATTATGCTCAGGAGTGTAGCTAATAGTCAATTGATGGTGATCCCTATATCTTTACAAAACATATTAAATTCATTGGAGGTGTACTCCTTTCCATTGTCTGATCTCAACATTTTATTCTTGCAACCACTTTTAAGCTCTACCAAAGCTCTAAGCTTCTTAAAGACATTAAAAGTTTGAGCTTTGCTTGAAAGAAAATACACCTATGTCATTATGGTCAAATCATTAATAAACAAGATAAAATACTTGTTTTGACTTAAAGATAGAACACTTATGGGACCACGTAAATCAGTATGAATATGTCACACCCCAAAACCACCGGTACGATGGTCCTAGGACAAGGATAGGCATAAGACCACCGTACATCCGTATAACCCTTAGCTAATATGGATCAAACATACAACACATACTAACATCATGCCAAACATCCATATCTTATATATATGTCATCAATCTGATATGACATTTCCTCTTGTTCCTTACCGATCAAAAGATAATTCTAACATCAATATGGAACAAGGGAAAGTCTATAATGCCATCCATGGCAACAAAAGAATAAGCAACATTACACAAATCTACGGAGTTTCTAAGAGTATACTTCTCATAGATATGAATACATATATATAATTCAATTATTATTCAAAAATATTTTCTTGTGGAGAAGGAAATTAAGAAGATCTGTCTCCAGGATTAACTTTCTCTCAAGCTAAGCTAGAACCTGAAATCCACAGAAGAGTGGTGAGCTTTCAACTCAGTAAGATGCGAACAATCATAATGAATAACATATATAGAATACTTAAATAGTAAATCTTGAACATGTACCAGGGTATTAAGAAGAAATCTTAACATATACATTAATAACATAAGTGCTTACAAAGGGTAGCATTACCCAATCATCTCATAATACATATATGAATATCAAATCATGATTATTTTTAAGAATATAAATACCTATAAAGAATGACATTATTAAATAAACATAACATAGAACTGATATCATATCATAACGTTTGGGAAGCCTTGCTACCTTCACGTGGCACATATGCTTGCACAGGTATATGCTTAGAGCTCGTGATCCCCTTTAGGTGGAACATTGATACTATACCCTATCAGCCAGATTTTCTCTGTACACATTGGACCAATAAATTAACTCTCATTGGGAAAAACATTCTATAATGTATGTTCCGTGATATATATATATCATGTTTTGGTTCAACAGTAATTAAAAGTGATCAAAAGATCACAACATATGAATAACATATCATATTCTGCATAACAAAGGCTTATTAATGAACTTGGTCCACGGAAAATAACTAAGTCATTATCAATATTCAAAGATTCTATTTAATGAGGGTTTCAATAAATTGAACTCATAAATAACATATACATATATATGAATATAATATACTTTATAAAAAATTCTCATATGGAGAATCATACATATGAAACGAAATCCACACTTACCTCTTAAACCAAAAAGTTTTTTAATCAAGTTCAACTCTTGCTTAAATCCAAAAGATCCTTAATTCCTTGAGTTTTTTTCTCTTAAATAAAAATCCACAAAATTTCAAAATTTAAGATTTTCGCAAAACAATCACATAAAATAATCCTCCATAAATTCTAAACTCTTTAGAATCTTTATAAATAAATTATAGCATTAATTTAACCATTAATAGAGGATAAATAATAGTTATAGAGAAAATCTACTATTCATACAAAAATTATAAATTCTCATAACTACTAAATCTAACCATAAATATTAGCCATTAATGCTCACAAAAGATCACCTATAACTTAAAAATAACTATTCTAGCTAATAAAGAACTTAACTCAAGTTAGAGAGAGGATTTGAGAAAATTAACTTATTTTCTCCTCCAAATTTTTTTTAAAGAATTTGGCTTGAATTGATGCCCTTATAGCCTTTAATTTGTATTTTCTAGCATTATTAAGGCTTAATTGAAGTATTAAAACCTTAGAAATGAAGAAAAATGACTTATGATTGAGAGGAATAGGAAATGGAAAAGAAGAGAGAAGAAGAAAGAAAGAAAAAATGAATGTGAAGAGAAGCTACTGCAAAAAAAAAAAATCCCGACTTTACTGTTTACGTGCACTGTTCACACATACTATTCTCGAGCACTGTTCATGCGCACTATTCATGACAGAAGCTGAAAAAATTCACTTTGACAACACATACTAAACCAGTTCTATTTTGAGCTATAGAAGTCTAAATGCCTCGATTCTTCCTTCCACTTAAAATAGACACATGAAGCTACAACATATCCCAAATTCTTTCTTTAAAGCCTTCAAAATAAATTCACAAAATTCTGAACAAACACAAACTCTGTAATTCAAATCAAAACAAACAAATCTCACTTTTAAAACAAACATTCCATAACAAATCTTATATACATCATCACAAGAATTTCAGAATACATACAAGCAAAAGAAATATCAGGTGTTACATTCTCCTCGCTTAATAAAATTCGTCATCAAATTTAAAGAATTTACCTTAAACTTGAAATAGGTAGGGATACTTAGCTTGCATGTTCAACTCACTCTCCTAAGAGCATTCTTCCATGATTTGGTTCTTTCATAAGACTTTAACCATTGCTATCTCTTTGTTCCTTAGCTTCTTCATCATCCTATCAACTGTAATACCCTAAGAAATACTACCATGATTGAATAATATTATTATCAATTATTGGATTGAAATCATCAAAATGACTAAAGATAATTTTTGAGACACAGTTAGAATGCATATATGATTCTTTCTCGAAAAACATCGGTGTTAATTACATTGTCGGGAAAAGAGCAGTCAGGTCGACTGAAGAATTTTTGAGTCAGACCAGGAGATAAAGAATCACATAAATATATGTGCAATTATGGTGAAAAGAAAAATATGAAAAATGTTTAGGAACACCAAAAAAGTAAGTGATGGTAAAATCGTAAATAAGTGGAACTTTAAGGGTATAGTGGAAAATCGATCGTCTGAGTTTCAGAATGGCTCTGAAAATATTTTTATAATAAAGTATAAATAAAAATAAGTTATTTGAATTCCCAATTTGGAATTCAATTCTCAACAGAATTGTCAGAATAAATTACAGAAGAAAATATGGCAAAAGTATGATTATTGAAAAGTTTAAGGACCTATTTGTAATTTGTCAATTTTGACTTACTATATAAGCATGCCTTATAAATTTTTTTGCCCATTTTCTTTCTTCTTCTTCATGTTGGCCGAATGCCATCTCCCATTTCTCCTATCAAATTTTCTTGAAAAATCAAAGAGAAAACCTAAAGAAAACTTGAATCAAACCTTTGATTCATTGATTTCCAACCTTGGGTTGCTTGGAAAATCAAGAAATTTCAAGAATGGATGGCATGAAGATTTTGGCCCATTCTTCAATTTGAGGTAATGATGTGATTTTCTTGGTTTAATGCTGCATTTATGTGTTTTAGATGTCAAATAGAATGGGTAATGTGTTTAATTACATCAATTGATGCATTTGATAGGTTTTCACTAAATAGAAAACCCTAAATTGAAGTTGTAAGAGATGAATATTTGAATTAGTGTTAGTTAATATTAATTGAGGTTATATTATGTTAATTGATGACTAATAAATGGATTATATGTGATTGAATAGATGTAGAGATCAAAGAATTGGAAAGTTGCCATTTTTGCCAACTTTGAAGACTTTGGTGGTAAAGTGTGCAATTCAAGTGATTTGAAGTGTTAGGTGAGTTTAATATGCATCATTTGTTATCCAAATGTGTTGAATTGATTTATGGAAACCAACCATGAAAGCCATGTTTTGGCCGAATGCATTGATGGCATTTTTGCCTATTTTTTTTTTGTTTTTCCTTTGGTTTCATATGCCATTTTTATCCTTTGTATATTGTTTATTGTTGGAAATCAAATGCCTATTGAATAACCTACATTGTGTACTTATTGATTGATATTGGAGCAATTTCAGTATTGCACCAAAACCTTGCCAAAATATCTATTGAATATTGTCCACCAATTGTTCAATGAAATACTTAGTTCAAATTCATAGGCCTACCATTGATTTTATCCGTAGGCCTACCATTTGAATGCCATCGTCACTAGAGATATTGGCATGCCAATTGAGCCAACTTCTTGACTTGATTTGTCCAACTTTTGATTCTTTCCAATGTTAATTGCTAATCGTAATACCATTGTTAATTACTTCTTATATTGCTTATCGATTGCTATATCGCAGTCTTGTTTGATTAAATTCACGAGCTACTACTACTTGATGAGATTGATAATGTCACACCTTAGTCTAAACCCTAATAGGGACCTTTAGGGAAATTATTTTTCTTTCTTTATGATGTGTTAATATTATATGTAAATGCATGGAATATATATATATGCATGTTATATGACCTAATTTTTAGGCCTAGAGTTGATTTGAAGTCAGTTAGGAC
>CANXYC010366653.1:0-20454 GCA_948193065.1 Aleurites moluccanus
TAAATAATTTAACAATAAAAATATAATACATCAAAAATATTTATTTTTAAAATTTAATTATTTAATTAAATAAATTTAATACTATCATGATTTTAATAAAAATACTATTAACTAGTTTTAAGTATTAATTTAAAAAAAAAATTATTTACAGATATTGTGCTAACTGTAACAAAAAAAATTAGAGCTTTGCACTTTTAAATTAATTTAATAAAAAATATAAAAAAATATTAATTCAAAAAAAATAAAAATATAACGCAGTTAATTAAAATGCAGGCCTCCAATTTTTTAAAATGCTTCATATTTAATTAAAATATTCTAAATATTAACTTAAAATGTTACGCAAAACAATATTAATAAAATGGGAACAAATTTTAACATTTCTAAATTAATATTAAAAAGTTTAAATAACAATCAATCACAAAATAAAAAAAAAAATAATGTAGAAAAAAAATAATAACTTACTAATTGTGCGATTAAACGAAAAATATTTGGAGAGTTGAAAAATTAAAAAATCTAAATCTAACAAAATATTATTATAAATAATTAATTTACAAATTGATAAAAAAAATAACAAGTAAATTATTAATTTTAACTAAACTTTCTAAAATAAATAATTTAACAATAAAAATATAATATATCAAAAATATTTATTTTTAAAATTTAATAATTTAATTAAATAAATTTAATACTATCATGATTTTAGTAAAAATACTATTAACTAGTTTTAAGTATTAATTTAAAAAAAAATTACTTACAGATATTGTGCTAACTGGAATAAAAAAAATTGGAGGATGTACTTTTAAATTAATTTAATAAAAAAATAAAAAAATATTAATTTAAAAAAAATAAAATAAAAAATAAAAATATAACGTAGTTTTTTGATGTGCTGCGTCAGACAACGCGGATCTTGGATGCGCTGCGTCAGACAAAGCAGATATTGAATGTGCTGTATCAAATAACGCGGGTATCGAATGCACGATTGATATAAACAGATAATAATAATAAATTTTATAATTTTATTATAAAATGATAATTTTTTACTTTTTTTTTTTTGGATATTTTTAAGAAAAAAGCTCCGCTCTAGGAAATCCAAAGCATTGACCCAAACCTAGATAGGATCACCATGGCAAATCTATATATGCACATTTCTCCAAACGGAAATCCAAAGCATTGACCCAAACCTAGTCGCTATTCTTGTTGCATTTGTTAGTTTTTGGTCTTTTCAAACTCCTTTTCTTGCTTTTAAACTTTGTTTGACTTAATGCCCTTTTTGTCTTTTCACATTTTTTATGAACTTATCACAACTCACGACATTATTTTATATTTTTTCATGATAGCTCTTCAAAATAACATTGTTTAAATCTAAATATTTAATTAGTTTTTAAGTCTTTTCGGACTTTTTATAGCATTTGAGCATAACATAAAGACATTAAAAAAAATGACACTCTTGAACTATGGTCAAATTTTTAATAGATCGTATGATAAACAAGCTTTCTTTACGTCCAAGTTTGTAACTAAAGCAAAATAGTATCTAGGAGAGAAAATATTTAGCCTTTTTAGAGGAAGAGTGAGATGAGATTTGTTGAGAGGATAATTAAGAAAAAAGATTAAAAAAAAAGTTATATTCTTCAAAATGGTGCTTTAGAATTCATTGTTTTGCTCCGGTAGATGAAGATAATGGTGAAAATAGATTCTGCCTTAATGATAGAGGCACGACGGTCATTTAGCTATAGATTAGGACGAATTTGGAGTTAGGTCTTAGGGGAGGAGGAAGGTACACCAAGGGAGGCAAAAGAGAAGAAAATGAGTAAAAGAGGTTGAGTTGTAGTAAATTTTAATCCGCTTTAATTTAATTCTTTGTAACGTGTATTAATATTTAGTTGTTATTAGTTGTTGATATATTTAATAATTATTAAAAATAAATATTAATTTTTATTTTTTTATTTAAATGTTATTTGTTAAAAAGATAATTTAATTTTTTTATTTAAATAAATATGTGTTTTTTCAAAAAGCTCTAAATTAAATTTTTTTTAAATAATAACTGTTTAATTACCTAATAATTCTTTAACAGCTAATAATTATTAATAATTAAACGAATATGATATAACGATTAAAAATAAAAAAACTAACTTAAAATTTTAATAAGATTATTGCATGTCACACAAAAAAAATAAGAATTTTAACTATAAAAAGGAAAAGAAAAAGAAAACTAATCAGATGCCGGAAAGAAGGTTTTTTAGCTAAGTCTCATAAATGATTTATATTTTTCAACAATAATTAAATTAAAAAACATTAATTGTTAATCTGATTGGCTGTTTTTTTTTTTTTTTTTATCTTTTAATTTTTAATTATTATCAAGAAAATAACTATAAAAGGGCTAACATCATAACCTTTAGCCCATTTTAAGGGCTCTAATGGATTTGACAAAACGAATCTAACATTTTATTCTACCCAAACCATCAAACCGCTTTCTCTTTCTCTGTACCTTGAAGTCCGATCTGGCAATTTTTGGTGCGCATCTTAACCCCTAAACCCTCGACTCTGAAATTTCGAAGTTGTTAAAGCCTTTTCAAGTCCTCCTTCATTTCTCTTGGGCTCCTATAATGGCTTCCTCTTGCAATAGATTCATATCTAGATCATCCCTATCGTCCATTAGATCTGCCATCAGATCCAATGCTCCAAAATCTCCTATCACCAGATCCCCCACTTCTCCATCGCCCTCTGCTTCTCCTCGTTTCCCTTCCTCTTGCCTTCCTCGCCGCTTCTCCTTCTCTTACAGGTTTGCTAAACATTGCTATTCGTATTCTTATTCGCATACTTGGTTGTTTGTGTGGATAATTAATTTTTGTTTTTGAAGGTCTCCCTCGGAGCTCGGATGCGCACAGTCGCTGCTGCCGTTGCACAGTGCGGTGGCGGTGGCGAGGATGACATCATGCTTGAGCACGACATCAAGGAGTTGCCGAGCGCTTTCACAGGGTACACTTTGCTGCACCTCTCCCGGCCTCTAATAGCTTTTATTACTCTGTTTAGACTGTGAGTACTGAGTAGCTTTTTTTTGGCTTTTCCTGAATTGCTAATACAAAAATTTTGAAATCATTTTCTTGTTTAAAAATGTCCCTTTTTTGCTTATTCTGTTAGATTGAATTCGATTCCTTTTGAATTTTTTGTTTGCCTAGGAATTCGAATCCAGGGAGTGGAATTTTTGAGGTTATGATTTATGTAATGTGATAATGAGAGTTGCTGAGAAAGAAAGAGAAGATTGTGATGATCTTGATTTTGGAGTTTGCGACTTTAGACCCAAAAACTTGTAATGTTTTAATAGTCATGTGCTGGGTTCTGTTGGAAGGTCAGAAGTTATATTTCTACTGTTAGAATGGTATTGAGTTTTATATAGGATGCATCTTATTTGCTTCACTTTTTGTTGAGTGAGCTCACATTCCTGTGGTTAAAACAATTTGGGGCGCTTGAGTTGGGGAGAGTGCTTTAACCGGGTTTAACACCAACTGACTGGAATATTTGGTTCCTGCAGGCACATAATTTCTAAAGAAATAAATTCAGGATCTGTCAATTATGGCCCCCTGCATCTTTATCAAGTATGAAACTATAAAGTGCTTTCTTAGTAATCTTAAAAATGTCTGGTTATACTAGGGTGGAAATTTTTGTTTCATTTGTGCCATTGATTTCTGTGTATACACATTTTCACTATCTATTGGCTGATCTATGATTTGATTTGAGAATCCCTTTGCTGATGGAAATTGAAGTATATCATTTGTCTTGCTATTTAGGGGCTGTCATTTAGTTGAT
Source organism: Aleurites moluccanus (assembly GCA_948193065.1). NCBI lineage: Eukaryota > Viridiplantae > Streptophyta > Magnoliopsida > Malpighiales > Euphorbiaceae > Aleurites > Aleurites moluccanus. The sequence goes on from CANXYC010366653.1 coordinate 3,805, forward strand.
AAATTCTTGTTAATAAATCATGGTAGGGAAAACAATGTTATTCTACTGGTATCAATCATTATAAGTTTCACAAGCATAATAATCAATCACAGTTATACATGTGGGATGAGAACTGTTGTGAGCCAAACCCCCATCCCCTGCCCCCAAACAAAAGGTAAAAAAAAAAAATGACCTGTTTTGGCCTGGTGAAATTTATCTAACTATGGAAAAGCTTTATGGCTTAAAGTTCAATATGAATTAATGGTTGGTGTCATAGGTGTAACCTGTAAACTTGAAAGGTTTTCCAAACACAAAATGTGTTTGATGTGATCTTAATTGCTTCTCTTCATAGCACACGCGATCATGATTGCAACCCTTATTAATCTCTAGAGAGAGGATTTCTTTAATTCCTTTGCTTTATTGCTCTCTGAAATGACAAGTTCTGTTTCATTATCCAATACAATCTACTTCCTAAGGTCTAGTGTATGCCCATGTCTCTTTTAATATTCACTAATTTATATAGCATGCTAACTTATGAAACCTGTTGTGCCATTTGTCCTGACACTTCTACATTGTAACCCTGCTCAAGTTAATACACTCTAAGTGAATAATTATTGTTTCATAATTTATCTGGACTCATAAATCAATGTTATTACAGAAATATTTTGTTAAAAATATTGGTTTTTGTGAATTTTTTTTAAAAGAAGATTACTTGCTGTAAGTGTTAATGAGAGGCGTGCCCTTTGATCCATTAGACTCCCAATAATAGTAAAAAGATGATGAATGGAACAATTGTTGATTCAAGGAGATGATAGAAGACATATGTTAGAAATCTAGTTTAATTAAACATCATCCTTCATTTGCTGAAACTTGTAGGGCAAAAAAAATACTTCCAATTTATTGTGTATGACTGGTTGGTTAGCTGTTTAACATGTCAATATCTGTCAAGTTGCATGGTCAAATAACTGACGAGTGTCTCGCACTTATGGTTTTAAGTATGAAAAACAAAGAAAAGGAGGGAGAGAAAAAGATTATGATCACATATTTGGGGAGTAACCATGTATATTTTTTTTTCTTGAATTACAAATATTGGCTTGAACTTTACATCAAGTACTTTATGTATTAGTAATTGCAATTCAGAATAGTATGGTAACTTAAACTGCCCCTGTTCCCAGATGGAGTTGATGGAACGTGAAACATGTGTGCTGTTTTTGGAGGTGGGTCCTGTCATCATCTATGCAGCATATGACTTGAAACATAATGGGAAACTACTATAGAGTTTAGATGATATTCATTGTATGATTTGTGTTATGAAGTATGCCTTTTAGACATTGAAACAATCATTTGGAATGGAGTTTTGTGATTACTGGGGAAATTGAAGTCCAGTTAATCATCATATATTTGTTAAAAGTACTCTCAGAATTACCATATTTGATGCCTTATTCTGCATTTATATAGTGTATTTTGCACTTGCCTGTTTTCTGATTTGGTCATTTTGCATGGTTTATTTCTTCAGAGCTTGGTCTGTCAGTTCCAAGGTGACTTGTTAGGAAAGAATTACTGTGACAGGAGAACATCTTCACATGAATGGAGAAGCAAAGCCTAGTAGCTTTTCATTTTGTGAAGAGTTTTTGTCAATTCATAAATGCTGTTGAACCTTGAAAGCATTGAAGCTGATTTTGATTCTTCATAACAAAGAGGGAATTTCTTTTGAGATGTAAACATTAAATACTACTGTTTAATTCCATCAGTATATGTTCAATTGGTTGAGATTATTCTCCATTATCAGCTTTGCCTAGCTTGCTAGTTGTTGCCCTTTTTCTCACCTTTGCCAATTCCTCTTATTACCTTGTCATCTATTAGACATTTGCGATGCCATAAATTTCATATTTTCCATTATATGGTTCGATTGAGATCTATGCATTGAAGTAGTACAGAGTGTGATCTTATTGAGGGTTGTGAATGTTGCTATGCTGGTAGAGAAACCATTCTCCATGTTATTCAAGACTGTCCTAAGGCAAAGTCCATCTGGGAATTATTTATTGATCCTTTAGTCAGATCCATTTTTTTCTCTTCTAACTAAAGGGATTGTGTTGAAAATAATGTTTAATTTAAATCATGCTTCAAATAATTGGCCACTCACTTTCATAATTATTTGTTGGTTATTTGGTGTTCTAGAAATTACGAGGTCATTAGAAGGTAAAATTGTCCCTATTTCTCAACAGCTGAAACACATTAAATATCTTGTTCGAGATTGTGGAAATGCTTTTGTCAAGTCTCCTACTCTTTTGCACCATCAGCATGCTCTACGATTTGTTAGTTGGTCTCCACCTCCACCAAATATTGTGAAGACTAATATTGATGGTTGTTCTTTAGGCAATCCAGGGACTGCTGGTTCTAGTGGCCTCATTCGAGATCATAAAGGCAGATGGCTGTTGGGATTTTCCTGTAACAATGGCTTTTCCACTAATATAGTTATTGAATTGTGGAGTATTCGCCGAGTCTCACTCTTGCATGGGAGAAGAGTTACCATAATATCATTTTAGAAACTGATTCCCAAGAAATTCATATGCTTATTTAATCTAATAACTCTTCTCTTCATGTTTATCGTAATTTGATTGTTTTGGAGGCTTTGCCATGTGCTTCGAGGAGAAAATTATTGTGCTGATATTTATCTAAATGTGGAGCACATAAAGAGGATGCCTTGCATTCATGGGATTTTCCTACTGATATGCTTATATCTCTTTTACCATATGCCTCTGGGGTTTTATTTATTAGAAAATAGTTATCAGGAGATTGTATATTTTTGTGGCGGGGATTCAAGTCTACCTATTCAAGCAAAATAGCTCCGAATTCTATCGGATTTACATCACTGAACTCTGTAGAAAATTGTGATTCACAAAACAAAGAATGCAATTGAATTGCATCAAATTTTGAGAATATATATATATATATATAATGTTCTGTAGAAATTATAATTTACTAATGTCCAGTTTATGACTTTATGACAAGAAAATAGGAATCCCTTGATCTTCCTTGTACCAAAAGCAAGCTATATTATGCGAACTTAGGCGAAAATGCACTTTTTTTTTCTTGCAACGTCAGCAATCATCAAAGAAATGCAGGGTTGTCAGGGTTTAGCCCTTCCATAGAATTAAATACGTAACAGCGATATGAAAGGGGATTATTTAACGGGTAAAAAATGATTGAAGGACCATTATAGCTCGCTCCCCGGAATTAATGGAAATGGCTTGTTGGATCACCTTGTTCTCTTCTCCATCATTCCATTTTCTCATTTTCTCTATGTTTCCGATAACCTAAAGCTAAAGTAAGCTATGGAGAAGAGTTTTTTCACAGGCGGATGGGTTTGTTTTCAATTGTTGGCGGCGGCAGATTTTTTATCGTTCTCCCCTGTCTCTCTTTTCTATTTGTTATCCTTTTGTTTATTATTAATCTTTTTTTTTTTTTTACCGACACTTCTGCCTTTTTATTATTATTTACAGAAACCTAATAAAAAATTTAAGATAACATTGTAATAAGTGAATGGAATTGGTTTGATGGTACAATACTTGTCATAATTGTTTGTGGTCCTGTGTTCAAGCCACGCCTCATTTTTTTTTTAAATTGCCATATACTTCCTCGTTTATATTGCCAGGAATATCATTGCTATTTTTATTAAAAAGTATATATTAAATTGTTATTATTAAATTTCACCAAAAATTTGAGTGTTGCATTATCAATTTTAATTTTATTAAATAACAGCTAGTCATTTTGATTTATTTAACATAGAATATAATATAAAAAAATGAATTATTATATATTTTTAATTAAAAAATATTTCACTTTAAATAATATAATATTTTATATTATCAAGTAAAATTAATAAATTGTCAATTTAAAAATTAACAGTGAAGTTATTATTTTTTTAATACAGTAAGATTGACATATAAACTGAAAAAGTAAATGACAAAATTGAAACATTTATAACATATAAAAGGAAAAGAATTGAACATATAAGAGATAAAAAAAAAAAAAATTATATATTACTTATTTTACTAAATTATTAATTTTATTCAAAATTTTTATTTATAGAGTATTATATTTATTAATTAGTTATAACTCTTAAATTTAATGATTTATATTAATAGTTTTCACTTTGTAAATTTTTGCAAAAAAATAATAAATTGTGTAATGATTTATGATTACCGTTATGGTCGTCATGGTCGGGTTGAGGGAGGCTGCTGTATATTTTTACACAGTAATTCTTGATGTGTTTCATTTTAGCAATTTAAAAATTTTTATAAAATTTTTAAAAAATTATATTTTGATAGTGTTTGATATAATTAATCTATTGATATATTTTTTATACTAAACAAAAATTATTTGATCAGCTAAAAATGCATTAGAAATTTTATGTATTATATTTAACGGTCTAGATTTAACACATTTCTAATGCATTTTTAGCTGTCCAAATAATTTTTATTTAACATAAAAAAATATATCAATAAATTCATTACATCAAACACTATCAAAATATAATTTTTTAAAAATTTTTAAATAATTAAAATGTAACACATCAAAAACTGCTGACTTCTCCTCAACCCGCCATGGTCCTGTCACAATTACACGGACCGCAAATTATATCTATGAGCCCTTCCTCTCGCACTAACTAGGGATTTCATTTCTAACCTAAGGAGGTAGCATCTATAAAAGAGAAACCCTCGCGTCCTTTAGAGTGAAGTAATTTCTAACCAACAGAATTTGCATCGCAAAGGCACAAACTAGTGCGGAGTAAATATACAGGAAAACATGGGGAAATTCCACTCAAATTTCTCATGTATGTCTAAGCAGCATCATCATCATCATCTACAAACAGGGACTAGTAAGAGGAGGCCCTTTCCACCTCAATCCAACTACAGCCAACTTCTTTTCTCACTTCTCTCTCCCTCATGATCTTTCTAACTTTGCTTACATCTCTCCATTTTCCATGGGATGCAAATATGTTAGACATCATAACATAAACATAATCATCATCACCCTCTAATTCAATCACCTTTGCTGCTGCAATGTTTGCAACCTTCAATTCCCTACAAGTTCCACAAGCACCAAGCAAAGCCCTCCAAACCAGCCCACATGACCCAAAAGATAGTTCATATATCATCCTCTTTGCCAGCCATACCTCCCCTCTTTGTCCCATAAGCCGAATCATTGAACAGCAATGCTCAACAGTTGGTTCGATTCCATAATCATTTATCATTGATTCAAAGTACTGAATCGCCTTCGGCAATGGCACTTCAGTATTGGAACAAGCAGCGATTACATTAAGAAAGGTAACCCAGTCAGGTTTCAAATCCTCGACCATTTTCACTTCCTCAAAATGATGGATCACCTTGCTTGAATCACCATTATGAGCATAGCCTGATATCATTGCATTCCATGTTACCATATTCCTTTTAGGCAACGATCGAAATATTGCTTCAGCATTCTTCACTTGCCCACATTTGGAGTACATGTCAATGAGAGAGCTCCCTACAACTACGCAAGTGTTGAAACCCCCTTTTGTTGCACAACAATGGATCAGCATTCCCCATCTCAAAGCTGCAAGACCAGCAACACCACTCAAAAGAACTGAATAAGTATACTCGTCCATTTTAATATCACTAGAATGCATTTTAGTAAAAAAGTCCAGTGCTTCTCGTGCGTAATTTTTGTTAATGTAAGCTGTTATGATCGAATTCCAAGAAGAAGAATTTGGGTTTGGCATATTAAATAAAATTTTAATAGCATCCTCTATATTGCCAAACTGAGCAATGCCGTTAATCATTTCATTATATGAGATGGTGTCCCGCTCAGGTATCTGATAGAAAAAACCGAATGCCAATTCGAGTCTTCCGTTTCTAGCAGTAGCTGCTATTACTGAATTCCAAGAAATTATGTCCTTATCAATCATTTCATTAAAAATCCAAATTGCCTCCTCAACAGAATCACATTTCCCATACATATCAATCAAGCAATTCCCAACAACAACACCAGACTCCAGGCCAAATTTCACAATCTCGCAGTGAATTGACCTGCCAAGCTGCAACATACTTAGCTGGCCACAAGCAGACAAAGCCACCGTGAATGAGTAGGCATCTGGACAAGTATCTGTCCTCTCAAGTTGATGAAACAAATCCAATGCTTTCCTAAACTGCCCAGATTGCACGTATGCAGAAATTAAGGTATTCCAAGAAACTACATTTGGTTGAGGAATTTCAACAAATACTTTGTGAGCATCATTTATCGACTCAATTATTTTATAGAATCTTAACAAAGCAGTGGAGACGAAGTCATTGGATACAAACCCAGATTTGAAAATGTAACCATGAAGCTGTCGGCAATAAGGGTCCAAACCCAGGTCCGTGGAAGCTCGAACCAGGTGAACCAGAGCATAGCTATTAGGTTTGGTGGCAGAGCTGAACAATTTAGAGGCATTGTACAATGCCAGCTCTATACTGAGGCCACCTTGGGCAAGAATTGACATGAGAGTGGACCAAGATTCAATATTTTGAGGGATTTGTTTGACATGGTTGCTGTTGTTGTTGTTTTGTGTAGAAATGTTGGTGCTAATATTGTTCGATTGTAGCTTATATGGATAATCTTGCTTTTGGAGGCATTTTTGGAATCCCTTCAAAAGGGATCTTCGCATAGCTTTGCGTAACTGTGAACCTCTGTGCTCTGTACCTAATTAAACTATTAAAAGCTTAACGAAAATTAGACGAAAGATATATAAAGCGTTTCAAAAGTCGATTTAAGATTTTAAAAATTGTATTAAATTTTCATATAAATATTTGTCAATTAATAATACTAAAACATTCTTTAAATTATTTTCATAAACTTTTAAATTTTATTGATTTATTCCTAGAAAGTTATATTAATTTAAAATTTAGATAAAATAATAATATATGTATCCTATGAATTAATGTAATTAGGTAAATATTAAAGACAAATTTTTAAATTATTATATTAAATTTTAAAATAAAAAAATTTATAGTATATTTAATTTTTGAAAAAAGACATGCAGAATGCCAAAGTAAGTGAGCAATAAAAAAATAAAAAAACGTATGTGTTCAAATTATTTAATTAAATATAATCAATATTGTTAATTTTTTTAATCAATTCGAATCATATATTACATTGTATGTTATTTACCGTATGATATTTTAAATTTTTTTTTAATAATTTATATTTTTTTATAAATAATATATCGAATAAAAAATATATAAAATAAGAAATAGAAATATTAGCTTACCATTATTAAAAATAACCATACAAAGTTTTAATGTAAGAATCGAAGAAATGTGAATACACTATAAAAGAATATAAATAGTTGCTCCTCCGAATAATATGTTATAGTGAAAATTTTTGAAAGAAGTAAGATTTCATTTCAAGAGGAAAGTGTAAGAATTTTTTTTATGATCAAGTATGTTTCCAACTACAAGCATACCTTACAATTTACAATAAATTTTGTTTTATAACAATAATTTAACACATAATTACCATTTTATATTTTATATTTTGTTAAAGAAAATCTAGTGAAAGAGAAGAGACATCGAAAGGTTGATTAGGTAGGTTCCTCTGTTTCTAAATTTCTATTAGAAAACGCAAATTAACTTAAAAAAGCACAACAGATGTTCTGTTTAAAGCGAAGAAAATGGGGAGAAGGACTGGTGGAGAAGCCCTCTTGACGGTTGGCTCTGTACACAAAAACATAAACACAAACATAACACGATTTTCTTTGCAAAAAAAAAAAAAACAGAGACTAATTTATTAACTTCCCTCTTCTTCTTTCTTCTTTTCACTTCTGGGTTTAGTGCAAGGAATGTGATTTTGGGTTAATTACCAAATTATTGGTTTTTTGTCTTGTAGCTGACAAAAGAAAAAAAGAAGAAGAGAAAAACAGAGAGAATTAGGAGAAACTGATGCTCTGTTTTTATGAGCTTTAAAAAGAGAAACAGAGGATATTGAACAGGGAAAAATCAAGAAACAGGGTTTAAAAAAGAAAAGAAAAGAAAGAATTGAAATTGTCAAGTATCTCCATAAATTGGGTTGTAAATTTTCTGATTGGAGATTCAAAATGGTTTGGTATATGAAGGAGGAGATAATTGAAGATTTAGCAATTGTAGGAGGTTTAATCGGGGTTCAATTTGTATATGCAGGGAACTCAATTTTCTTGAGTTATTTAATGTCTCTTGGTTTTACCCCAAGTACCATTGTTATTTTCACTACTTTTGCTACCTTCCTTATCACCTCTCCTGTTGCTATTTATTTTGAAAGGTATTCTTTTTCTTTCTTGATTATGTTTATATGTGTAGAAAGTTGATAATTTATGTTTTATTTTATTGCAGGAAGAAATGGCCTAAGGAGCTCAGTTTCAAGTTAATGATCCAGCTTGTTTTGATCTCTTTTGCTGGGTCTGGAAACTTTCTTTTTTTTTTTTTTTTTTTTTATTCTCATTATTTTGAAATTATATTTTATTTCAAGGATAATATAAGAATAAGGAATTCAATGAATATTTTTAACTTCCATGAATTTCAGAATAATCTTCAGTAATTTTAAATAATGGGTGGGAAAATGCTCTTTCAAGATCCACCATCTATCAAAATCCTAAATTTATTAAATTTTATTTTCTAGGACTATGAGATGTTCCTATTATTAAAATTAGGAGCATCCTATCTTTTAAACTTTTTTCACATGCTTTTTTCTTTTTTATCAGGGTAACTTTATTTCAATCCTTATTTCTGAAGGGGATTAGGCTAACCTCACCAGCATTGGCAACTGCCATGCCAAACCTTGCTCCAGGGCTTATTTTCCTTATTGCTTGGACAGCTAGGTATAATATTTAAATCTTTTGGTAACTGCTCATTTTCTGAAATTTTATGATTCTCAATTTTATTATGTTTTCAATCGTAACTTTTCCAATGGACAAGCAGATTAGAGAAAGTTAAGCTAAATTGCATATATAGCAAAATGAAGATTATAGGTACATTGCTGTGTGTAGTGGGTGCTCTCTTAATGAGTCTAATGCACAGTTCTAAACAAGCAAAAGATGCCCACTTGTTAATTCCCCCAGTTGATGTAATTTTTGATAAGCAAAAGATCATCGGTTGCTTATATCTCATGGCTGCTGTTTTTGTCCTATCAAGCAATGTTGTTTTGCAGGTAATTTCTGAAATTTTAACTTGCGATCTTGCTCTGATCAGAATGCTGGTTTGTTTAATTGTTAATTGGATGTTGTGACATATTTCAGGCTGCTACTTTGGGTGCTTTACCTGCACCAATGTCCCTATGTGCAATAACATCCATAATTGGTGTGATTATAACTGCAATTGTTCAGTGGTTTCAAGATCCCAACTTTGGAATTACTTGGCCTCTCATGCCTCTTGCAGACCTAATTAGCTATTCCTTACTGGTAATTAATAATTAGTTGGTATAATTATAATTAACTAATGTCAACATTTTCCTAAATATATAAATAAGTAAATTTATATACACTACATTAATTACTATGATTATGTATCATACGCACAGGCAGGTGCTGTGGGTGGAGCTTGTGTAAGCTTCAATGGATGGGCAATGAAGAAGAGAGGTCCAGTTCTAGTCTCCATGTTTAGCCCTATTGGAACTGTCATCTCAGTTGTTCTCTCCGTTATTACCTTGGGCGAAACCATTAGATTAGGAAGGTATGTGCTATATGTTTTTAGTTTTGGGCATATGTTCACATTGTGTCAGATATTTCTTTAATATAAATTCTCATGTAAGAATAGATATATCTGCATGTTCGTGTCATTTATTGAAAATGAGTTTTGTGTTCATGTTCGTGCATTTTATATATATATATATATATATATATACATTTAAATGCTGATTACATGTTAATTGCAGCGTTGCTGGTATGTTCCTGATGTTTACTGGTCTATACTTTGTGCTATGGGCAAAGGGGAAAGAAAGTTACCTTGATGAGATTGCTATGGAAAGTGAGTTCGATGCAAAGAAGCCTCTGTTAAGTTAACAATGTCAATATTCTGATAGATTATACTTTGTTTCATCATTAGGGCTCTCTAGCTAGAAGGGTAGAAAAAGAAGTGGGTGAACACAGGAAAACATAAATACCCTTTGAATTATGAAGTTTAGCAGACGAAATTCGCTCATTTTGTTTCGAAATATGAACAAATTTTGATATGAATTATATGACAAAATAAAGCGAAGAAATTAATGTAATTCTACTGCTGTTTTTGGGAAAAGCATTATCAGGTTGCACTTACATGTTGCTTAATATAGCAGCTTATTTTCAACTCTCTATTGCTATTTATAATAGTTGAGGTTTGTGTGTGGGAAACTCAACTTCTGATTCAACTTCAAATTGAAAATATTTTCTACAGCAAAATATTATCAAATAAACTTGTCAGGATTATCTTGTGTAGTTGAAATTACCTTTGATTGAATTTTTTTATCAACATATTTTGAAAAAAGAAGATAAAAAAGGTATTGAGACAAAAATTAGACTATTATTCCTATTTGAAACTGTGTATGTACCTTTTTAACCATTATGGGCCAAAGTTTTCTGCCATTTTCTTGATGTGTTGGGCACTTTCATTGCCGATGATTGTTAATGGCTAATCAAATCCTTTGGACATACTACCAATATAATTGGAAGAATTATAATTTAATTAAAAAAAATTATGAAGAGAGATAAATCTAAGAAATTATGATTTATTTATTTGGATAGATTTTCCTTTAAAAAAAAAAAGATAAATTCAGGCTATAAACTTATATTGAAAAGTCATCAGAAAATAATAATAATAATAATAATAATAATAATAATAATAATAATAATAAAGGAGAAATAATATGCCCCCACCTCAATCACTACAATGAAAGCTTACTTTTCCTAAGATTATAGAAGTTAAAAATAAGCAATAAATATGGAACCAAAATAAATTAATTAAGCAATAAACATAACTTAAGATTATCAAGTAACAACTTATTGACAATGATATATCTTATAATTAGTTTTTAGGTCTTTGTTTATCTACCAAAAACAACAAAACTAATTACTAATCAAGCTTCCCCTAACCATAATTATAATCCACTAATTCTAATTATTATCATATTAATCCAAATGCAATCTTATAAAAAATAAAATAAAAGCAATGGAAATAAAACATTAAGAAAAAAGAAAGCATGTGCGGTTACTTTGGCAGCTAAAAAAGCCTTGTAACCAATATGCAATGCATGCTTAATTTAGCATTTGCATACAACATATTCGACTTAAATAAAAAGATATATATTTAAAATTTTCATTTCTAATAATAAAAAATATATATAAGCTCAATATATATATATATATATATAAGAAAAATCCTTAACAAAATAATCTCATTTAAGACATTCTACATATATCAGTCTTATATAAAATAATCCACATATATCATGAAGTAGCAAACAATCGATATCTAAGAAGCTTTCGATAGCATATAAGCTTAGGGGAAGTTTGATTGGCCGACTAAATATTTTTAATTATCGATTATTAATATACATGTCGTCAATTGAAAAAATATGTATTATTTGGTTGGTCAATAAAAAAATTTTGATTGTGTCAAAAAAAAATTTCAATCGACGTATTTTATAAACAGTTACGAGCTACTTATAGCGATTTGTGATTTAATAATCACATTTTTACACTAATCGATTTATCAAACACTCCTTTAATATCTTATTAAAAAATATTTAGGCTTAATTTGGGTAGACCTAGAATGTGAGGCACGTGATTAAAAAGAAAGAAAGATCAAATTATATCAAAAGATTCTTTGCTTGTGTCTGCTCCATAAAATTCAGGTTTAGACTTTTGGTTTCATTTCTCATTCCTTATTATGTCCCTTTCTTTATAAGCATATTGTTTACACCAATAAACTGTGCTTTTGGACCGGCCTACAACTTTGAGGTACTCATTGGCGATTGTTTCCAAGTTTTTATTTTTAAATTTAAATATATTATTTAATTATTTTAAAATTTTTATAATTAAAATATATAAATTTAAGATATAATAGACATTTTTAATATAATATTTAATGCAATGTTCGAATTAAGTTGAATTAAAAAAAAAATAATCACCGCATTATGATAATTGAATGGATCCTCTATGCAGTGTTGTGCAGGGGTCCCATCTCCATGACTCAATATTCTCCTTCCAAGTTCACATTGCAGAAAAATGGAAGTTGATAGCTTGCACTAGTGCCGGACAAGGCGTGGCTTGTAGTCTTAGATATATTAATGTGCTTGTGAGAAACAGACCTTTACCTTATATTTGAGCTTATTGATTTAATATTAATTAAATAACAGTTTTTTTTTTTTTTTTTTTCATTCAAAACATTTACGTTAATTGTATGAATAAATTTAATTAAGTGGTATTAAAATAATCTCTAAAATTATAATTAAATTTAAACTTCAATGAAAATTTAATTAGTAAAATAATTCATGAAATTGAAATTTGACTGTACGACTCTTAATTAGCAATTTTTGCCACTATAAACTACATTGTCTACTAGATTAATCAAAATTCGATAAAATCAAATTAATTATTGGGAGTGAATTTAAAACTAAAATAAAATTATATATTTTTGAATGGATCTTGATTCAAATGGTAGATTTTAGATTTGCAAGATTATCAAACAACATGAGAGGATCAAGTTTTAAATTTGGTAAAAATTTTCTGATATTTAAGTTAGTAGCTTGGAAATAAAATAATTTTGAAAAAAAAAATATACCTTTTTCTTTTTGATTTTTGAGAGAGTGTTTTTAGTGAGAAAAAGGAATATAAAATTTTAAAATTAGCTACATTGCATTAATTGATGACTTTCCCTTTTGCATTCTCTAGCTTCTACCGTTCGATTGAGATATGTGGACTTGTGGCAGCATTAAAAAGGGAAGTAAGGTAGTATTTGAACTGATGGGATAAACAACTTTCTTTGTATCAGCCTTTTGGTGTCATACAACATGCACTTGAATATTGCATCAGGAAAAAAAAAGTACATTTTATATATTGCATCAATAGTTTTATCCTAATATAATTTGTTTTACATATCTATATGTGAGAGAACATATACCAACCTCCTTGCTAGATCTTGAACAAGGTAAGGAGGTCCACTAGTTGTAGCTAGAAGTTATTGTTAGGTGGATGAAGATAGTGAGACACCTTATTGTCGAGTCGCCTTAGTGTATAAGGATTTGAAATTTTTGGGACCTTTAGGACAAATCCTGTCTTTAAAAAATAAGAAGCTTAACAACTATGTTTATTAGCCAGGGAATGAATTATCCTCCTAATGGATTTTCTAATGGGTTTCTTCACCCTGAATCCAGTGGAGAGTTGCCACTTTTATTCCTCATCAAATATAATTATTTTAATGGACCTGAAATAAAAAAAAAAAAAAAAAAAAACTATACTCAAAGCAAGTACAATCATCTCATAGTCAAATTTGAAATTATCAACTAGACCTAACATTGAGGTAAAAATAGAAAAATTTATATCATATATATAAATATAATAATTAATCCACAAGTTTGTCTTCTAATTAAATCTCATAATGCACTATTTGATTATCTAGAAAGTCATTGAATTGCAGATTGAAAATTAAGTTAGCATGTCACCTATTTAACAAGTTGGGATTTGAATGTCAGAAATATAAAATTATAAACCAGTCCACCTTAATTTTCTGGCTTCTTCTCAGTTCTAATCAATTATATCAAGAGTTTCAACAAGGTAAAAACAAGCTGAGACTTTGATGCAAAGGGTGCCACACAGAAATTATTCGTTATTTTGGTGTCATGCATTTTGTCGTAATTATGCAGGACTCTTCTATTATAAATTTAAGTTTATTTTATATTTATAAATATGTTGTATACTATTTATATGATACATTAAATAATTTATCAGCAAATTAAAAAATAAGTTATTTTGTTTAATAATTTCCCCCTTTTTCTTGTGGTTTTGTTGGGGAGGTTTTGAGTGTAAAGAAAAGCAATAGAAATTAGAGCCAATTCAAAATCTTAAGAATATCATGACTCTTAACATTACAACTTTATCAAATTGGGGGAAATTCCTTACTTGTTAGATAAACATAAAATAAAAGGAAAAAAAAAATTCAAGGCATGATGAGAGGTTTTGCAAATACATTAGCTTAGGTTATTGGTTTTTCTAAAATTAATTAAATTATATATATATATATAATGAGTGTTTGAAATTAATTATTTCAAAACCCATTATTTCTTAAAATCACTTTTTGTCGAACTTTTAAAAAATAAAGATTATTACAGTATTTTATTTTTAATTTAATTTAATAAATTTTTAATTTTTAATTGAGAATTTAAATATCCATATATATGTGATTTGGTGTTTATTTATTTTTACCCTTAGTTTGAAGACACAAGAATAATATTGATTTTCACTTCTCAGTTAAAATGTAAAGAGATGATTGGTCAAAGTTAGGTTTTTGATAAGCAAGTTTCATTCCATGATAATAATAATAAAATTAATTAAGTAAAGACTAATTTTTTTAAAAAAATTCTCATTGCTTTGGTGTGTTGAACAACTATCATTGGGTTGGTCTGAAGTGGTGAACTAAGACTAACCCCCTTTAGATTTCTTCCTATTGAAATTATTAGTATAAATTTGAAAATAATAATAATAACATAATGATCATTGATAAATGATAATGCACAATTGATAATAATTAATAAAAACAATGTTTCCACCTAAAGTAAACTGGTAGGGTACGTGGGCATCCCTAACTGGTACAAGACTAGGTCAAATCAAACTTACAGCCTCAAAGATCAGATTGATGTAGCTTTCACAATTTAGAAATAGAAGACTGAAGAGAATTGCTATGTTCAGTCCTCTACTAATTAAAGCCTTGTGTTCCTCATTTACTATATTATTATGTTATTTGCTGTAATTTGGCGTAAGTAATGCACTACTAGTGGACTTCGCACTAGAAAAAGAGATCATTTTAGGTCAATATCAACACACAAAAAGCAATAGAATCAAATGCTTTAAAATAACTTACTACCAACAATATTAGTACATACTTGGAATTTATATTAGTGTTTATATATATATATATATATATATATTAATTAGATTTTAATTTTTATAATTTTATAAATTTAAAAATAATTTTAATATCTACATGCTATCTAAAATTCATTTATATATGAATATAGATGTATATATATATTTTTTAAATTCACGAGATATCATTATAACGTAAAAGATATAAAATTAATCTCTATTTCTATTTAATTATCAACGTTGTTTCAAAAAATTTGACATGTTGAAAATTCAAATATAATATCTATCAATGTGAATCGTCATCACTTATAAATTTAATAAAATTTTATACCGTTATGTTAATCTTTGGATTAAAAATAAAAAATAAATCATAGAGAATATGGGTGTATTTTTGTGGCTTTGTGACGTGCTTATAGTTGAGTTGAATGTATGAGTTTGCATTAGATAATTAGTTTCTTTCTAATGGGATGTTGAAGAGACCTTGTCATGGTTCCCCTTAATTTTTTTTTTTCTTCTTCTTGAAGGATGTACCCTTTAAAGTTAGGGAAGAGTAGGAGTAGTTGAAAAAGCTTCGTAGTAAAGTAATTAATTAGATTATGGAGTTAATTTCACTCATGGTACTCCAACTTATAGCTCGAGCACATTATGGTACTCCAACTTTAATTTGTAACTTAAAAATACTCGAACTTAATACCCTACGCACTTTAAAGTGCTTCTGTTACAAATCCGTCAAATTCTTTAACGGACCGCCTACATGGCAATTTTTTCGAGTTAAACACTGCCACCTAGGACATCAACGTTCTGAAAATGAATTTGTGCGTGTGTTAAGCTTTGAAAATTGAATCAAAAAACAGAAACGGTCCCATAAAACTTTGTTGTTCTCTGTTTATTGTCCTTCGATAGTTACTTCTCCTTCATCTCTTTTTACTTTTTTCTCTGATTTCACTTTCTAAGTGAATTTTCAACACCATTGAACTTTGTTTGTTGATTACCGAAAGTTACAAAGTGTTGTTGGTTAAAAAAAAAAAAGTAGTACAATAAAGGTCATTGCTGAAATGGGGACCAAAGGACCAGGTTTGTTTTCCAGTGGGGAAATTGTTTATTTTTTTAGTTTATCTGTTGGGGTTTTCGGGGTTCTTTTGAATTGAATATGCAATGCATATTTTTGTCTTTTTGTCAAGTGGAGCAATTGTATATAATATACGATTACAATATTATGTAATGGTTATCTGGTTTGGTCAATTACTGTTAGTTAGGGTTTGATTAATTTATTGAGGGTTTTGTTAATTTATGTTAGATACAATTAGGTTTGTTAATTTTGGTTTTGGTAATGTGGGTTTGTAATTTTGGACATTTATTTTTGGGTTTGTTTTATTTATTATTTACAGATCCAAATGCCCTATTCTCAGTCAATATACACTATAATGGGCACAAAGGAGAGTATGGGTATTTTGATGGGGAAGTTTGTTATATGTGGAGCTGTCATCCTGATACTTTTTCTGCCATTGATATCGATAATTTGTTATTCAGGCTAAAAGTGAGGGGTAGTCTTAGATATTGGTGGA
>CANXYC010366685.1:0-12250 GCA_948193065.1 Aleurites moluccanus
ATGAATCATGTATATATATTTCTATATATCATTCAATTCACATCATGAATTACCATAGTCAATCATATGAAATCCTCTCTCAATTCATCCATATGAATCAATTCAATTAAGAGGTGATCAAACTCCTAATAGCATTAAGAACAATAATTCACAACCATATGAAAATAAAATCGCCTTGATTAAATTAATTAATTTCAAAACATTGTATGATTTAGGCTTCTCATAGCCTTAGCTAAAAAGACATTGTATGATTTAGGCTTCTCATAGCCTTAGCTAAAAAGAAATTTAGTTCATATTAAATCTAATAAAAATCAAAGAAAACAAGGTAGAAACCATAATGGAAACCATTAGAGAGTGATTCTTCTTGATTTTGAGTCTCTTTTAATCTTGATTTCTCGCTCACTAATCTCCTCCGTTTTGTGCAGTAGTCACCTTTGTTTTTCTCCCAAAATTCTCTTCCTCTACCCTAAAAATGCCCAGCTCCTTTTATAAGCTTCCAGCCCGACACATACCCATGTCCAAATAGACATGCCTATGTCTTTATTAAAACAGTAATTTCCAGCTCATTTTTCCAAATATTCCTAAAAAGATAAATCCAAGATAAATACAAAATAAATAGATAAATACTAATTAAAATATAAAAGAAATACCTAAAACCCTAAATAATTTGGATAAAACTAATATATATAATTTACACCTATCATTGGACCCTATAGTATTAAGGGAAAAAAATAATTTGAGGATTTATATGAGGTTAGAAATGTAAAATGGATAGATAGTATTTTAAGTACATGTAAAAAAAAAAGAGTAAACAGAGACCACAGTTAAAGAAGTCGAGACTAATCTATAATAATCGAGACCAAAAGTAAACAAATCGAGACCTAATGACTATAGGTTTGAACACCCATCGGTGTTTGATTTTTAATAAATTCTAAAACAATCTTTTGTCCAATTTTTCTTTACATACCTAAAATTAGATAAATGTTGAGTGAGTAAAAAATAGAATTGAGTGAATATTGATTCTTAACAGAATAAATTACAGAACGTTTTGGAGTAAATTTTCAAATAAGGAAAATTATGAGCCAAAAATTGCAATTGTCAAAAGGTGTGGGGACCACAAGTAAAATTATTTAATGAGAAACAAGGGTGGTCAGCTGCATGAAGATTATGGAGAATTCTAGTTTAGTCCTTTCATTTATGTAAAGCGACAAATCATCCATTTTCTAGAATTTTCTACAAATCTCTCAAATTTTCAAGATTTTCTTTGTAAATTTGGTCTATAAAAGGACGGTGATGGATGACCATTTACATCCTTTTGGCACAACCACAAGAAGAAAGAACAACAAAAAACAATTTTCATTCCTTCCATAGAAACCAACCAAAGTTAGATGGGAAATTAATAAAGGGAAAAAAATCAAATGAGAAAATAGATGGAAAATTAATATTCAAGTAATTTGGAAGGAAAAGAGAATGGAATTCCAGTATTTAAATATGAGGTATGATTCTTAAACATGGTCTTTTAACTGTATTTAAGAGTATTATAGTTTAATTAAGAAGAGAATTGATTGAATTGAGCTATGAAAGATAAAGATGAAATAGGGTTTATAAAGGTTCTGGAATCTGTTTTAAGGCAGTAATTTGTAGCTAGTATTCAAAAATTTTAATAAATGAATTTGATAATTATCAAAATATAAAAGTTATTGATAAATATATTAATTAGATGTCTGTAAAATCAATTGAATAAATTCTAAGTGAGAAGAGAGATATAAGGCACAAATCGTGACTGACTTGGAATCAGGATTTTAGAAAAAATGCTATTGTGTTTTTATTGTACAAAATAATAAAGACAGAATTAGAAGAAGTGTTCAACATAAAAAAAAATATTCGTTTATGTCTCATATATAGTCCTATAAAAGGGTTTTGCAATTGGATTTGTAGTTTAAAAGATTTTTAGCTATAAGTGTCATCTGCCAGAATTGACTGGTAAATAAAATAAAGGTTATTGTATTCTATTGATATGGAGATCTTATAGTCTAAATTAGGGAAATTGGCAAACATGAGAAATGTTCATCTATATGTAAATGAATACAAAAGGGTTTTGTAATTGGATGACCGCAAAATTAATTATAGATAGTGAAATAGAGTCTATCCGAATAGAGATTCCAGAATAGCAGATTAATTATGAAAATTCATTAATAATTGTAAAATGATCCAAATGACCTAAAATTTGAATATGTTATAATATTATATGTATAGTTTAATTATAAATTATAATTTCAATAATTGGATAAGTATAGATTGAGTTATAAGCAAAAGAACGTAGTTTGCTCATGTGGAAATTGCAGGGTAGTAGTGTTGACAACATAATTAACTTCAAAAGGTCACTATAAATTGTTTTAGTAATAGGATTGATGTGAATTTTGGATATGTTAGATTTGGATATATCCAATTTAAATAGGAAAAATAATTAAAACAATTGGATAAGTGTAGGAAAAGATGTGGCAAACAGAATTCAAGCTGCTAATGAGGGTTATCATAGAGGCAAAATTCAGAAATTTGGAATTTTAAGAAATTCTTTAATATAAATGTAATTAATGTAATTTCATGTTAGTTAGTATCTAAATTAGAATTAATTGAATATATAGAGTCAAAAATGAGTAAAAGACAATGAAGAGTATCACGAGTGCTAATGTAATGGACCGAAGAAAGAGGAAATGAAAAGTGTAACAGTGAAGTGCTCAGTGAGGTAAGTTATTTATACATCATTATACATATTCCTTATCATAATATGATCCATTGCATTTAAATGAGCATTTTTCTTTGATGAGTAAGTATTTCTTTGTTATAGCTAATGATGAACCAAGCCTAAAGTGATTTATTGCTACTTAACTGTAATTGTATTATTTACTAACCCAAAGTGATTCCAGTGAATATTTGATTTATTATTGAAAATTATTGCCAAAATGATTCTGATAGTGTTTTTAAACTACCATTGTACCCTTTATATAGCTAGTATTCTATTGATAATATCTATAGTTTCCATCATTTCATATATGTTCTTGACATAACTACTCGACCGATGGGATAGAGAGGGAAATCCATCGGCATTGTGCACAGTGGCCCTCTGGACAGGGGTAATTGTCCAGGACCTAGCTAGAAGGAGATTTATCCTTTCCGTGAGGTTTTGCCCACCTTACGTATACAATGATATAGTGATATAGTGATACAAAGATACAGTGATGTGCCCCCTTAGTCTGTCATTTTCACATATTCAACTGTGTTCCTAATAAAATAGTGTTATTGATATTCTTTGCTCATTGTTACCATTCATCTTATATTATTCACTGTTACATCACCCATACATGTATCATAATGTATATGTAACTCACTAAATATGCTATACTCATCATATAGTAATTTAATATTTTACAAGAATGACATAGAGGAGACTGTTTCCAAGTCAATTTCTTTTTCGACTTGGGACGTTAATTTCACGACCCGTTTTCAGATAGCGACGGTCTTAGGATGCAGAAGATGCCAATGGCGACTGGCACCTGTAGAACCCAATATCACATGCATAATCTATAAACCACTATTTATTATCCATTTTACTTAGTTACCATCTATTCTGTCATTCTATAATTCTTACGGTAATTTAATGCAATTGGCTGTAACAATTATACTAACATACCATATACTCCTCATATATCATCAAATATCATCAGATGTATATATATACATGTTCATTTCCTAGCTAACCCATACATACCCCATGGAGCAACTAGATTATGAACATCAAGAATACAGAATTCAGAAAATATACATCAATGACAGCAAACAGAAATCCTCGAATGACAAACAACGGGATTCTGCAATCTACTCATCTCCTGAAATGGTTAAACAAAGAAAAGGTGAGTATATAAGATACTCAGTGAATCTATATGCATCACAAGTCAAAAAAGGATGGAACAATGATATATATATGATAAAGGAACAATGGAACAGTATCAATCATGTTGGTTTACAGAATCAGTATCAGAAATCAATAGGAATATCAATGGTCATATCAAGTCATGGAATCATATGGTAAGACAGATATAAGGCCCTGTAACACGTAGACTATATGTAATCACACAGTCGATCACATATCAAATAGGCATAAGACTGATCAGGTCCTATGACCGAGACCAATAACCCTTCCCAACTAGGGCATCAATATCAATGTGCACATTGCCGACAGTATGTAACCACTACCCTGTCGAAGCGGCAGCTTTGTCAAACTATATTTAGGTCAATACAAATGAATATCATATCAATAGACACCATTATGCAATAATGGTATCATCCATGTCAATAAACTCAATATCTTTCAAATCAAATGGTATTTGAATCAAAGGAATTGCAATATACAATATACAATCAAGGATAAGGGTTATGGTAAACAACAAAGGTATGGAATAAAGGTTGGTTCGGCAAAGGAAATCAACGGACCAATCAGCGTGCCAATGTCACTGGCGACAATGGCATTCAAATGGTAGGCCTATAGAATACAAAGCAATAGGCCAAATACAAATTGAACTAGGCATTTTATCAAACACTTTGGTAGGCATAATTTGGCAAGCCAATAGGTTAGGTTTAGGTGCAAGTTTGGCTTGCCCACAACAACAAACCACATTTGCAACAACACAATAGATATCAAAGAAATAAGATTAAACAACATCAAATGGATCAAAATGGCTAAGGATACATGAAGAAAAACAAGCAAAAATACAAAGGGGTGAATAGTACACTAGGTTCGGCCAAGAACCAACTTTCACCATATGTTTCCAATGTTCAATTTAAAGCATTTTGAATGTTATTTGATGCATATTAGACTCACCTAAGCCTTCCAATTGCTTTGAAAAATTGCTTTCCATCCAAATTCTCCAATTGAGCCAATTAGGGCAACTTGGTTACAACTTGTGTTCTACATCAAATTAACCACTAATTAGTTGTCTATTAACCTCCAATTGACATATTCTAACATTAATTAACATAAACTAACACTAAATCATCAAACCCTTTCATACAACTTCAACCAAGATAGGAAATTTAGGCATTTACATCAATTGATGCAATCTAGCTTAAACCCATCAAATTCAACTCCTAAATCATAAGAATGAAGCATTTAACTAAGAAAATCACATCCTTACCTTGATGGAGTGATGAACCCAAAATCTTCCCTTCAATTTTCCTTGATTTTCTTTGCTTTTTCTTACAAATTAATGATGGAGATAAGTAGAACAAGGTTGAAACTTAACTTTTCTATGATTTATTCTAAGAAATTTGGTGCAAAAATGGTGAAGAAATGGATGGGAAAAGATGAAAGCTAGGTTCGGCCAAATGAAGAACAAAAGAAGAATATGGGAATTTGTTCTAAGTGTTGGTATATATACACAAATCATATGGTAAATTATATTTTGGTCCTTAAGTTTCCAAGTATTTAGGTTTTGACACCAACTTCTTTTGTAATTTATTCTGTCAGGATTTGGATTTCAATGTGGGGAGTCAATAAGCTTATTTTAATTTATACTTATTTATAAAAATAGTTTCAGAGTCATTCTGTAACTCCGATGGATCAATTTTTACTATTCATCTTAAAGTTCATTATATTTACGATTTTTCCATTGGTTACTTTTTCAATGTTCCTAGATGTTTTTCACTTCTTTCTTTTTATTAAAATTACACATGCATTATGATGATCTTACCCCTGGTCAAATTCAGAAAGTCTTCTGTTGACCAGACTGCTAATTTCTCGATAGTGTTCCCAACACCACCGATTTTTGGAAAAGTAACTAGTTCGCTTTCTAACTGTCTCTAAAATTATTTCCCATCATTTCAAGACTTTTAAACTATATACTAGGAATTAAATCATGCACATGAATTATAACTTTCTAGGGTATTACAGTTAAGTACATTGAAGTAGAGTTTATTCTTTTAAGTTCTTATGTGTAAATTCTTAGAGCTCCATGGTACTATATTTAGATAGAAGAAAATTAATATAGAATTATGTGAATGGTTGATAGTGATAGTCGTTATATAGTGATTATATTGTGTTATGCTTGTAATTGATATATAAAAAGGTATGCAATATAAAATATCTAATGATTGATATTGATAATGGTAATGATAGTGATAATAAAAAAGACTGTGATACCGAAAATGATACTATTAAATAGTGATTATAGTGTGTTTCTTGTAGCTTGAGAAATTAATAAAATGTGATTTGATGCTATTCTTATTGGGAATTAGATTGAATTTATAAATAAAACTCTGGTGAAATTTTCATAGGATTAATAACTAATAAATGGAAATTAAATATCGATGAATGTTTTTGAATATAATTGATTATACTAAATAATGTTAGTGGGTTCTACGGATTTCCGATGACCTTAAGTCTACTAGTGCCCTAGGACTGTCGCATCCCTAAAGTGGGCAAGTCCTTTGTGTATTTGGATTGGTTGATCAAAGTTTCATGCTCTACTTACTTAATTTGTAGTCCTAAGAAGAAATTAAACTCTCCCATCATACTCATCTCAAATTCACCATACATTGACTTAAAAAAAATTATTGTAGAGCAATTCATTAGTAGCACCAAATATGATGTCATTAACATAAATTTGAACAATTAAAATATATTCTTATCATACTTAATATAAAATTTTGTGTCAACTTTTTCTTTTAAAAATTTATTTTTAAGAAGAAAATTACTCAACCTCTCATACCAAGCTCTTAGAGCTTAATTCAAATCATATAAAGCTTTTAAAAGTTTAAACACACGGTTTGGATATTTTTCATTTTCAAAACTGGGAGGTTGTTTTTCATATACTTCTTCTTTTATAAAACTATTTAGAAAAGCACTTTTGACATCCATTTAGTAAAGTTTAAAATTTTTAAAGTATGTATAAGCAAGTAAAATTCTAATTACTTCTAATCTAGTTACAGGAGCATAAGTTTCATCAAAGTCAACACCTTCTTCTTGATAGTAGCCTTGAGCAACTAGTCTTGCTTTGTTTCTTACCACAATTCTAGATTCATCTAATTTTTGCTAAAAACTCATTTTGTTCCAATGTTGGATGATCTTGTTGTCTTGGAACTAATGTCCACCCTTGACTTCTTTCAAACTGATTTAGCTCTTCTTACATTGCCATGATCCAATAGTCTTCTTCAAGAGCATCTTTGATATTCTTTGGCTCCATTTGTGAAAGGAAAGCAATATATTCACAAGTGTAGTGGACTTTTGACCTTGTTCTCACTATTAGATTTGAATCACCAATGATTGGAATGTCATTAACCTCATTCCTAACTCTTAGATGATTAGGTTTTTGATGTTGATGAGTAGGTTGTATTGATTCTTCATCCTCTTTATCATCTTTGCCAAAGTCTATGATATTATATTCTTGTTCTTTCAAGGTTAGATCTCCCATCATGTCTTCAATGGCCTTATCATACTCATCCCTATCAATATTCTTAGATGGCATATCATCAAACATAACATGAATGGATTCTTCAACTAAGAGTGTTCTTTTGTTGAAGACCCTATAAGCTTTAGCATTTAAAGAATAAACAAAAAAGATAGCTTCATCCAATTTGGCAGCAAACTTACCTAAATTATCCATACCTTGTTCAATACAAAGCACTTGCATCTAAAAGATGAAAATATGCAATACTAGGTTTTCTATCTTTTCTCTTTTTAAGGATAGACCTAACCATTACTCTATTTAGGATGTAGCAAGAAGTATTAATTGCTTTGGCCTAAAAATTCCTAGGCAAATTATTCTCATAAAGTATGGTTCTTACCATTTCACTAAGCAACCTATTTTTCTGCAACACCCAAGATTTCTATTTGCATGATTGTATGAGGTTATTGATGGTCCCATGGTTATAGATTGTATTGATTGATTGTTATAGAATTGTTTCTTTGTTATAGATATTGTTTAGAGTATGTTAGTTGATCTTAGAGTTATTTTGGTGAGTATTAGAATGGTCTTGAGAAGTGATTGCCTTGATGAAATTGAACCTATTGCTTTCACGGGCGTGAACTCTTCTCACAGCCATGAATTCGAACCTTGTTGTTTCATGGGAGTGAACTCTAATCATGACAGTTTTTTTGCTCCCTGTCTAAATACGAGAAATTGGCTTT
Source organism: Aleurites moluccanus (assembly GCA_948193065.1). Lineage (NCBI taxonomy): Eukaryota > Viridiplantae > Streptophyta > Magnoliopsida > Malpighiales > Euphorbiaceae > Aleurites > Aleurites moluccanus. Next base: position 8,183 of record CANXYC010366685.1, read on the forward strand.
TGTTTGTTCAAAGGCATAAATTCATTCTTCACAGGCATGAAACTTCGGGCTCTATAAATAAAAGTCATTTTTTAGATTTTTGAACCAGAACCACAAATTTTGTTTCCTTCTTCTTCTTGTTTCCTCCCTTTACTCAACTAGCCATATTGTTCTTTGATCATCCAAATAGCCATTTTCTTCAAGGATTATTCATGGAAAACACACTTTAAGGCATCATATAACTTTCAAGGGCATTCTTTCTCAAGAAATCTCTTTCTAGGGTTTTAAAGGTAAATCCTATATCTTACTTTTATAGTTGTTTATGGGTTATGGTATTGTTAAATTAGAATTTATAGATTGTAAGTAGTATTTTATAAGCATTTATTTCCATTGATTATGGTTGTTATGGGAGTTATGAGATTTAATGTTTTCATGTGAATAGTAGGATGAATAGTAATTCTTCATTTAATAGTTTAATTGGTATCAAAAATCAATTTATTGAGTACTAAGGGGTATAGAATCCTAGAATTCTTTATGTTATGTCTTTGGGGAAGAAAACCTTAATTGACCCATTTTTGGGAATTTGTTGTTTTAGGCTTGGTGAACCCAAGGACCTAAGGATTATTGATTGTGGTGATAGTTGAGCTTATTGCTTTGGATTTGCAGTAAGTTATGGGATAATTTATTATTTGTTATGAAATCTACACTTGTTAATATTGTTCTTGAATGAAGTTTAGTCATTATTCTTAGATTAAATTTCATATTGAATATTATTATTTCGATATTGTAAAATTATTGGGCCTTAGGCCATCATTGAAATGTATTACCTTTGAAAGACCATTTGGTCATATGCAATTATTGAAAACCTATTGAATATTGTTAATGATATTGATAATGTGAGGTCTCTAGACCTACCCATTGTTTCTTGTATCGATTGTATGGTTATTGACGATTTAGAACGCCCTTCCAATGAAGGAGAAATCATTGGATTGTCTACACCAGTGACCTAGCTAATAAGGTCAAAATGAATCAGTGGCTTTACCTAGGGTAGGCCTGTCGACCCTGGAACGTATGTTCTGATCAAGCATACGTATGGTATGAGATTGTAGTATTTCGATGGATGGATAGTATGGATTGATAGTTGTTTTATTATCACCTTGATGGGTGTCATTCTTTATAAGCACGCAAATATATGTTATTGAATGTAATCTTATTGCTCATAAACCATTGTTTCTATTGTTATATATATATATATATATATATATATATATATATATATATATATTGAATTCGATATATTCTTGATCAATCAATGTAAAACCCTAAGTATTATTGTATCTCCATAACTTATTGAGTTTTTGACTCATTGTTTCTCTTTCTATTGAGGATTTCAGGTGCTAAAGAACCTGTTGATAGGATAGACAGAGCTTCTTGATTGTTTTCTCTCTCCATGAAGTTAATGTATTGATTCAATAATCAGTTGATGTTTTGTATTATTTTGGAATACTAATCATAGTGGCTCCATAGATTGAATTATATTAGATTGAGATATGATTGAGCTTATTGGTAATCTTTGTTCCTTATTGATGATGGTATTTTGTCTTTTGATCGATAAGGAACACGTGACATTGTATTGATGGATTATCTATATATTGAAGTATATTGCATGGTTATAGAATATTATTAATGATTGTTGATACAGGTTTGTGTTCTACGGGTTTATGGTGGCCTAAAGCTTACCCTTACCCTTACCCTAGGACCGTCACACTTTTGGTTTTGGGGTGTGATGAAGGTGGTATAAGATCTATGGGTTAATTTATAGATAGATAGATAGATGTGTAAGTTCACTGGCTTAAGTATGATTGAATAAGTAAACTACGAAGTATATGATTCATGTCTTGTCATTGTTTTATATTCCTTTGGTATAGATTTGCGTTTGCCATCGTGTTATGAATCTAAGTTGTTTGTTTTCCTTTATCAGCATTGAGATGCTTTCGAGGAGAGGTAGAGGTCGTGGGCGTGGACAAGGCCACCCTAAAAGAGATGTTCCTTTAGAGGGGGTTTTGTAGGCAGTGTCGGAGTGGGAGTGGTTCCTCCACCTGCACCTTAGATGGATGCTGCAGTGGCACAGAGATTTGATCAAATACAACAGAACTATGAGATATTAGAGGCGTTTATCACACAGTGATTGCAACAGTTGGTTCCTCTAACACCGGTAGCTCCTATTCCACCGGTGGTTCCTCTACCACCACCTATTGTGCCACAGGTTGAGGAGGTGTCCTTTGAGAAGTTTATGAAACTCAAGCCTCCGGAGTATATGGGAGATGTGGATCCCACTAATTTCCTCAAGATAATAGAGAATAAGGTTCAGCTTTTGAGGATACCAGATAGAAGGGCAGTGGAGTTTGTGGGTCACTTGATGTGGAATGATGCCCGAGATTGGTATAAGAGAAGTGTGACTAGTTTACTCCGGGTTAATGTGGATATTACTTAGGAACAGTTTAAGACTATGGTTATGGATGAGTTCCTTCCAGAAAGTGTAAAGGAGGCTAAAGCTATTGAATTTGAACGGCTGGTTCAAACTATGGAAATAAGCGTATCGGAGTACACTAGAAGGTTTAGTTAGCTAAGTAAGTATGCTCTAACGTTGGTTTTTATAGAGACTGCTCAAATTCATCGCTTCATTAGAGGTTTGATTCCTCCATTGTTTCGTGTGCTAGCTGCTCATGAGTTTAGCTCATATTCCAGATTAGTGGATAAGGCCATAATGATTGAGAATATAGAAATGGAACTGAAAGCATAAAGAGAGAAGAAGAAGAAGGCTATAGTTAAGGGTTCCTCTAGGCCTAACAAAGATAGCAGTGGAGTGAGGAGCATGGATATTTTGAGGTAGTCTACTCCTCAGAGTGGTTCAGAGGACAGCCAGATAGATCACAGTATAGGCCCAATCCTTCTAGATCTACTTCACAGATGAGCAAGGGCACATCTAGTTCTGCACCTTCAGGGGGTAATTTTCAGTGTCCTACTTGTGGGAAGAGGCATTTAGGACCATGTCATATTGAGATAGGGGCTTGTTTCCATTGTGGACAGCTTGAATACTTTGTGAAAGATTGCCCACGGACAGTGACTACCATGAGACCACCAACTTCATAGTCTATAGTTTAGATAGAGATAGTCGGAAGTAGTAATACTCAAGCTGGGGTAGGCCGAGGTTATGATAGAGATACAAAAGTTGGCCGAGGATCAAGTTCAACTGCAAATCAAGCTTTAGGTCAGACTTCTTTGGGTAAAGGAAGAGAAAGAGTTTTTGCACTCAATCAACAGGAGGCCCAAGCTCAGAATGCAAAAGTATTGTTTGATTTAAGAGCATCTCATTCTTTCATATCATCTCGCTTTGCTAAGAAGTTATGCATGTTGTGTGAGTTACTTGATGATGTTATAGTTGTGTCCACTCCCTTAGAGGAGGAGATTGAGGTTCGAAATTTCTATCCTACATGTGTTGTTAGTATTGATGGAAAGAGTTTGGAGGTAGACTTGACTGAATTGCCTTTGTTTGAGTTTGATGTTATCTTTGGCATGGATTGGTTGTCCAAGTATTTTGCAACCATAGATTACAATAAGAAGAAGATAGTCTTCAAATTATTATTTCTTGTATCAATTGTATGGCTATTGAAGATTTAAAATGCCCTTCCAATGAGAGAGAAATCATTGGACTGTGTGCACCAGTGACCTAGCTAATAAGGTCAAATTGTATCAGTGGCTTTACCTAGGGGAGGCCTACCGTCCCTGGGACGTATGTTCTGATCAAGCATACGTACGGTATGAGATCGTAGTATCTCGATGGATGGATAGTATGGATTGATGGTTGTCCTATCGTCACCTTGATAGGTGTCATTTCTTTATAGGCACGTAAATATATGTCATTGACTGTAATCTTTTTGCTCATAAACCATTGTTACTATTGTTATATATATATATATATATATATATATATATATATATATATATATAGTTATATATATATTCTATATAACTCAATGTAAAACCCAAAATATTATTGTATCTCAAAAAATTATTGTGTTTTTGACT
>CANXYC010366694.1:0-30414 GCA_948193065.1 Aleurites moluccanus
GAATTAATGGTTGAATGATGAAAAGAAATCCATTTGGAAGAAAACTCATTTTGGCCGAATGTGATAATGATGAATGGTGTTTAGTGCTTTGATGTTTAATAGGTTTAAATGCCTAAATGTTATACATTTGATGCATATATATGTTATTCGATGGATTGGTGTTAAAAAAAATAGATGAATGGAATGAATTCCATTTAGGTTAAACAATATTGAATTTGTTAGTTTAATGTATTAGGTTGATGCAATTTGAAAAGTAAAGTTTGAATATAGTTTAATAATATAAGTAATGGTAATGTATAGATTTAGATATGTAAAAAATGATTGATATAAGTGCTTGAAAGGTAAACTTGAATAATGGTATATGTTTGACTTGAAATATGAAACTAAGTGTATATGAGTTCATAATATGGTATATAAGTGATGAATATGTCAAATGTAAGTTAAATATAGTGATAGAATGTGTATATTGCATAAAGGGTTAGAAAATGCGTATATTGTGCAATGTGAGGTTGATAGTGCATACAGTGTATGCTTGATGTGTTTTTATGCGAATAATGTGTTTTGTGATATTTTTACATCTTACCGGAGTGTTATATGTGAAAATAGGTGAACCGTCGAATACTCCAGTTTGGAGTGTCAAGCGACGAGCCGATTAGGGCTCGAGAGCAGTGAATTGGGGGCTAAAGTGATCTAATTGCAGAAAAGGTGAACCTATATATATATAATCATGCATGATTTGCATCATATATCATATGAAAAGTCATTTAGACTGATAAAACAGAGTTTGATATCCAAAAACACAAATAGTGCATATTGGCTCGTAAATAAGCCCACCGAAACAATTTAAAATGACCTAAACTTTGTCTGTTCATAAAATTAAATCCAGAAAGCCAATTGGACTACCACTTGGCCCAATCTTCTAGTCATGACCTAAGTTTTAAAACGGTACCTCATAGTCCATCTAAATCATTTGATAACATAGTTAACCAGAAACTACTCAAAAATCCTAAAATGGACCCATAACGGCGAGTGTCAGTTGCTGCAGCACAACTGGGCCACGCCGGACATTTTTTTTACATTATCCAAATTTGTTCTATTCTTCATTATATATATATATATATATATATATATATATATATATATGATTGTTCTACAGTTATATAAGTTATATTTATGTTATTTATATTGTTATATGGACACGCCCATATGGTATTATAACAAGGCTACCTTGATGGTGTGGCGGGTAAATCTATTGACCGTGTGCACACTGATTTTTACATGGCCTTAGCTAGAGAAGGAAGACGTATTCTAGCCGTAAGAGCCGATCACTCTTACGTATGGTGGATAAAGCACAAATGGTGCTGAAGTTACAGTATTAAACATGATTGTGCTACATCAGTACAATTGTTCTTTTCATTTGACCCAAACATGTTATATCATATGTGCTTTGACTCGTTCATTGGATACTTGATATTTCTTCACTTGTTATCATATATAAATACTTATATGAATATTATATGAATATGTATCTAAATATTTATATGGATATGTATCTGGATACTTACATGGATTCTTATATGAATATTAATATAGATATTTATATGAATACTTATATGGATACCTATATGGATACTTGTATTATTATTTATTTGCTATATTATTTGATTCTACAGGTCATACATGAGCAACTATGTTAATATGACATCTACTGCATTTTTATACATATGGATTTATAAAATATTTTTATACTCACCCTCTTCAGTGGTTATCATTTTCAAGTTTGCAGTGAGGCACGAATTCCATTAGCACCTTCTATCTTCGCCTTGGAATTGTACTATTTGAAATATGTAATACTCGAGTTCTAAAAATATATATAAATATTTATACAGTAGAGAGGTACCATGGTACTGTAAATTAAATAGAGACATGTATATGTATGTAATTGTATTTATATGGTTTTACATATATAATAATGCGATGGATGGATAAAGTATAGTATACAGATATATATATGTACATATTGAGTTGATATTGGAGATTCAGAGGGATCATTGATGATGGAGATATGAGTATTGATGATACAGATATATTGGAAGTGTTTATTTGCATTTTTAAAGCTAGGCATGGTCATATATAAAGGAGATGCTGTCGAATTTTCGGCAGATTTATTAAGTTATATTTGAGATAGTTACATGTATTGATTGTCATTTCATATAGTAATTGGATTTTTCGTGGTACTGGTAGCTAAGGCAACACCCGTACCGTAGGACCGTCGCGGCTCCCAGGTTGAGTCGTGACAAAGTTGATATCAGAGCTAAAGGTTTATATAACCTATAGTGTTTGCATATTAGTAGCAATAGAAGTGCAATGGAATCTAGGATTCTCTTATATCGTCAAACTGACAAGTCTTCTTCTGTGTTTGAAATTCTGCGTACTTATGATCTAAATATTCTTTTATATATTAATTTGTACAGTGTGTTAAGATGTCAGAGAGGGAAACTAGACGTGTTAGGCCTAGCGAGGGAGATGAATATCATGGATCTAGAGAGGAAGCAGAGGTTGTTTTTAATGTATCTACTATACGGAGATCTCATTCTAAGCCACCCAGGTCACGGAGACGTACAGAGTCTGATTTAATGGGTAAGGCACCTTGGAGACAGGAGATGCAAGAAATGAGACAGGAAATTTTACAGACCATCCAGACTTATATTGCAGCACAGCCTGATGTGGTACAACAGCCACTTTCACCTCCAGTACAGCCAGTGATACAGTTTGGGATACCACCAGCACCCCAGAGGGAACCAGCAGTATTACAGAGCGTCAAGGCACGCAGAATTATCCCAGAGGATGGTGTAACTGTTAGGGAGTTCATGAGACTACAACTACCCACTTTTGCACCCACTTTTGCAGGGGAGTATGGTATTGACCCTAATGACTTTATTGATAGGGTTGACAAAATAATTCATACATTGCCTTGTTATGATGCTAAGACTATAGAGCTAGTGGGATTATTGCTAAAGGAAAGTGCTGCTACCTGGTTTAAAGAACAAATTGATGAAAATATTCACAACAATGATCCAATGGATTGGGAAAAGTTCAAACGGAGAATGATGGATAGGTTTTTGACAGAGGATTTATGGGAAAGTAATATTGTGAAAGGTACTAGTATGAGGCCTCCTATTTCTAGCTATTTTCGAGGCCATAATAGACCAATTCAAAGGATGCCTGCAATGCCCATTTGTACTTTTTGCGGGAGGAGACATACTGGGATATGTCGTATCAGGACAGGAGCATGCCATAGATGTGGACAGATTGGACACTTTTATAGAGATTGCCCTATGCGTAAAGTTGCATAGTTTTCAGAAGCAGGGTCATCCCAGTCATCAATGTAGATAGGCAGAGGGAGTACAGGTAGAGGCAGACAAGTAGGGCAGAGTCCAACAGTAGGACAGCCAACAGCTGGTAGAGGCCAGGGGCGTGTCATTGCAGTGACCCAGCAGCATCAAGCAGCAGACTCAAGGATCACATGATACAGTTGTAGGTATGATTTCTATATATAATATAGTGGCTTAAGTGTTATTTAATTCAGGTATATCCCATTCTTTTATATCACCTGTTTTTGCTGTGAAATTGGGATTGGGTAGAAAACCTTTATATGTACCCTTAGAAATAGCCACACCAATGGGAGATAAGGTTATTGTAAAGCATAAGTATGATGTATTTGATATGAAAATTTGTGATAGATCCTTATCTGCTGAGTTGATTGAGTTACCTGTATTAGAATTTGATGTTCTCCTGGGTATAGATTGGTTGATTGATCATAAAGCTACCATTGATCGTACATTAAAAAGAATAAAGTTGTGACCGATGTACAGGAAAAGTTCATGTTTCATGGGGAGACAAACAGACACATAGCAGCGTTAATATCCGCAGTACAGGCAAAGGGATTAATGAAAAAAAGGGTGCATTGCTTATTTGGCATCAGTGATTGACACTACAGGGGTACTCAAAGAGTTAGAGCAGATTCCAGTAGTAAAGGAATTTATAGATGTGTTCCCAGACAATCTTTCAGGATTACCACCGGAGAGGGAGATTGAGTTTGGAATTAAAGTATATCCTGGTACTGATCCTATTTCCATTCCACCATATCGGATGGCACCACCAAAGCTGAAAGAGTTGAAAAAGCAGTTACAACAATTGTGTGACGAGTTTTATTCGGCCCAGTAATTCACCTTGGGGAGCATCAATGCTGTTTGTAAAAAAAAAAAAAAAGAGAAAAAGAAAAAGAAAAGAAAAGAATAAAAAAGAAAAGAAAGAAGATTATTGAGAATGTGTATTGATTACCGGCAATTGAACAAGATAACAGTGAAAAATAAGAATCATTTGCCTAAGATTGATAACCTATTTGATCAGTTAAAGGAAACTTGCTTTTTCTTTAAGATAGATCTGAGATCAAGGTACCATCAATTGCGGATAAAGGGTGAACACATTACAAAGACAGCCTTCAGAACTAAGAGCAGAGAGGAATATAAAGAACATCTCAGAATCACATTACAGAGATGGGATAAAGGTGGATCCACAGAAATTGAAGCAATTGCTAACTGGACACATCCCACTACAGTTATTGAGATCAGGAGTTTTCTGGGTATGGCAGGGTCTCACCGCAGATTTGTTAAAGACTTTTTTCAGAATTGCTGCACTAATGACAAAGTTGATCCGGAAACAGGTAAAGTTGCAGTGGAGTGATGAATGTGAAAAGAGTTTCCAAATTCTTAAGACCTGTTTGACTACTGCATCAGTGTTGACTCTTCCTACCGAGACAGGTAATTTTGCTATATACTGTGATACTTCGAGGATTAGTTTGGATTGTGTTTTGATGCAGGACAGGAAAGTAATTGCCTATGCTTCCCGCCAGTTGAAAAAACATGAGGTGAATTATCCCACCCATGATTTGGAAATAACAATAGTGATCTTTGCTTTAAAGATATGGAGACATTACCTGTATGGGGTAAGATGTGAAATTTACACCGATAATAAGAGTCTCCAGTACATCATGTAGCAAAAAGAACTGAATTTGAGGCAAAAGAGATGGGTTGAGTTGCTAAAAGACTATGACTGTCAAATTCTGTATCATCCGGGAAAAGCAAACGTGGTGGCAGATATACTGAGTAGAAAGTCTATGAGAAGCTTATCACCTGTGACTGCTACAGAAAGACCTTTAGTACAAGAATTGAGGGAATTGATGGCTAAAGGTTTGACCTTGGATTTGGAATTACAGGGGCAAGAAACAGTATTGATAGCCCAATTTTAGGCGAAATCCTTGTTAATAGATAAGATAAAGAGTTCCTACAATGAAGATCCACAATATGTCAAGATCAGAGATTCAGTGCAAAATGATAAAGCTCCTGACGTTTCTGTTGAAAGAAATATATTAAAATGTAAGGTTCGATTGTATGTTCCAAATGTTAAAGGGGTTCAAAGAGCATATTATGAAGGAAATTCACTACTTTCCTTATACAGTGCATCCAGTGGTAACAAAGATGTACCATGACTTGAAGAAACTTTACTAGTAGCTAAACATGAAGGGTGATGTAGCAAAGTTTGTTTCAAGTGCTTAGCCTGTCAGCATGTGAAATTTGAGCATCAGAAACCTTCAGGTTTACTTCAAGAGATCCAACTACCAGAGTGAAAATAGGAACAGGTAACAATGGATTTTGTGGTGGGTTTACCAAGAACGCAGAAAGAATATGATTTAATATGATTGATAGTAGACAGATTGACTAAGTCAGCTCATTTCTTAAAAGTAAAGACAGCTTACACAGCTACATAGTATGCCCAACTCTATATGGATAAGATTGTATGGTTGCATGGTGTACCAACAGTTTTCAGCACAGCATTCCATCCTCAGACAGATTGACAATTAGAGAGGATTATTCAGACATTGGAGGATATGTTGAGATTGTATATGTTGAATTTAAAAGTAGTTGGGATCATTTTTACCATTGATAGAGTTTACCTACAACAATAGCTATATGGATAAGATTGTGTGGTTGCATGGTGTACCAACAGTTTTCAGCACAGCATTCCATCCTCAGACAGATTGACAGTTAGAATTATTCAGACATTGAAGGATATGTTGAGGTTGTGAATGCTGAATTTAAAAAGTAGTTGGGATCATTTTTACCATTGATAGAGTTTGCCTACAATAATAACTACCATTCAACCATTGGAATGGCACCATATGAGGCTCTTTATGACAGGAAATGCAGATCATCTATATGCTGGGTGGAACCGGGTGAGAAGCAGTTAGAGGGGCCAGATCTGATCAGTGAAACAATGGAGAAAGTTCCTATTATACAAGAGAGAATAAATACTACTTTTAGCAGGCACAAGAGCTACACGGGTCCAAAGAAAAAAAGATGTGCAATTTATAGTGGGTGACCATATGCTTCAATTCTAAGAGATTGAAATTGATGAAGTATTGTCATATGAGGAAATTCCAATATAGATTGTAGATCATCAGATCAGACAGCTTCGAAATAAGAGTATTCCTATGGTTAAAGTATTATGGCATAGCAAAAGTATAGAGCAATATACTTGGGAAAGTGAGATTGAGATGAAACATAAGTACCCCCACCTTTTCCAAGAGTTAGATTTTTATTCTACCTATAATCTTAAAGTAAATTCAGAGACGAATTTATTTGTAGAGGGGTAGAATGTAACATCTCAACTTAAACCTAACCTGATCCATAAAAGGGTAACTAGGAAGAAATTTTTTCTTGAATTGAAAATTGTGTATTATTGTATGTTTGTGCTTGAATTGAACACATATACATGTTTTATGATGTATTATATGAGTTAAAGAGATTTAAAGACTGTTAGGACAAAATCGAAAAAATTTGAGTTTTTGATGAACTGGGGGCAAAATGGTCATTTCACACCCCTTCGAGTTTTTATAAAATTAATATCATATTTGAAGGTAAAAAAAAAATATTAGGACATGAAAATAATGTATGTTTAAATGAATAATTGTTGGAGAATTAAATCCGGTAGAAAATAATCACGGATAAAGCAGCTCGATTTGGGATTTCAATTGAACTAGAGATAGTTTAGTCTTTTCCTTTGCAATATGAAATTATATGGTGTATGCAAGCCTATGGTATCGTTTTAAGCTTATCAAAATCAAACTATTGGATGAAAAGATAAAGGAATGGATGGTTGGATAGCTAGATTTCACCATTTCTATCATAAGCTCAAAACATAGGATTGTACCATTGATATTTAAAGTTGATTTTTTCCACCCCTTCATCATTCATTATCTTCCTTAGCCAAAAATTTCAGCCAACTTTCTCTCTCCTCCATTTGAACTTTCGGCCAACCTTGATCTATACCAAATCTTGTTGTTTTCTTTTATTTTTTTATGGAAACATGTTAATTCCATCATTCTAAACACAAATATATCTATTCAAAGGAAAAACAAGAAAAATCAAAGGATCAAAGCTTTGAAATTTTTGAAAAACTTTTGGTAAGTGATTGATTTTTTGTTTCTTTTGATTCAAATATGTTCTTAAGATGTTCTTTGATGTTTATTAGTGTTCAAAACATGTTTTGGATAGAAGAAATTCAAAAGGTTGAATGGAAACCCTAATAGAAAGAACTTTGAATCAAAGTATTATTTTGATAAATCTTTTTGTTCAAATGATGTTTATTTGATATGTTTAACATGAATTAGTGGTTAAAAGATGGAAACAAATTCATTTGAATGGAGAACTATGTTGGCCGAACCATATGGTGTTGAAATATGGATTTGTACTTTTTTGTTTTATAAGTTTAAATGATGAAATGAGTTGAATTTGATGTGTGTAATAAATTAATGGTTGAATGATGGAAAGAAATCCATTTGGAAGAAAACTCATTTTGGCCAAATGTGATAATGATGAATGGTGTTTATTGCTTTGATGTTTAATAGGTTTAAATGCCTAAATGTTATACATTTGACGCATATATATGTTATTTGATGAATTGGTGTTAAAAAAATGAATGAATGAATGGAATGAATTTCATTTAGGTTAAACAATGTTGAGTTTGTTAGTTTAATGTGTTAGGTTGATGCAATTTGAAAAGTAAAGTTTGAATATGGTTTAATGGTATAAGTAATGGTAATATATAGATTTAGATATGTAAAAGATGATTGATATAAATGTTTGAAAGGTAAAATTGAATAATGATGTATGTTTGACTTGAAATGTGAAACTAAGTGTATATGAGTTCATAATATGGTATATAAGTAATGAATATGTCAAATGTATGTTAAATATAGTGATAGAATGTGTATATGCATAAAGAATTGGAAAATGCATATATTGTGCAATGTGAGGTTGATAGTGCATACAGTGTATGCTTGATGTGTTTTTAAGTGAACCATCGATTCTGGTGAGTTATATGTATATTATTATGCATGTTTAGACCTTTCTTTGATCAATTTGAATCCATTTACATTCCTACAACTTTTTGGCCAAAGTGTTTCATTTGAATTTCCCTTGAATTTAAGCTTCGATTGTGTTATTTATTGATGTATATAAACCCTGTTTGATAATGCCTTGTGTTTGTTGCCATTGAGGCTTGAATTGTGAACTTTGACTTTTGATCAATATGTCCCAAAACTATATTTATTTGGTCCTAAAGTGGTGCACACTAAGTGCTCGACGAAATGACCTTTGTTAATTTCCTTAATAAACCAATTGTTACCAAATTTGCTAAAATGGATAATTTTCTTTGTCACCAGTGTAAATGTGTCTTCTTGACATATTTTGAACTTGTATCCTAAATGACTTTTGTGGCAATTTGCCTATACTATAATGTTCTTTTATTAAGGATAATAATCCTATATGTGTTTACTTGCCTAAACAACTCAATTGAGCTAGAGTTATAGAAACTGAACATTGTTGATTTTCTTGCCTATTTGATATTTTATGTGCCATTTTTATCTTATTCTAATGTTTGTATGACAGAGCTACCTTACTGATAGGATAGTTGGTAAATATCATCAGCATTATGCACAATGAAATTCTAGTGATACCCTAGCTGGGAAGGATTATGGTCCTGACCATAAGGTCTGATCCACCTTATGCTATTTACATGTTATATTGACAATGATATGCATTTCATGACCCATTATCTGTTATATATACATGGCTATTATTTTTTCCGGTGCCTATACATCCATATTTGATGTCTATAAACCATCTCCCTTTATTTGATCCTTTCGTGTACTATCCATGAGTCAATTGCTAATACTGTTCATTTGTTGTTTCCTACCTAACTTAATGTGTGATAATATATATATATTGACTCACTGAATATGAAAAAGTACTCATCCTTTTAGTGATTTTATCTTTTCAGGTCAAAAGTAGAGTTGGTCCAAGATTTCTTCATCAATGGATCCAGCTATGGTATAATAATGTAAATATTGAAGTTGTATATATTCTTTGTACATATTTTAGATGTTCCATAGATATGTAAATTATTGGGATGACTATACATAGTATGGTCTGTAATATTATTAGTTACTAATATATAATGTAAATAAGATGTGTTGAGATCATATATGATCACAGATGATAACAGAGAGACAATTATATAGATATAGATATGTTATAGCAAGTGATGTTTACAGGTTAAAGAAGGGTTCTACAGGTGTTGGTAGCCTTATGTTGTTCCTACATCCTAAGACCGTCATGTTCCAAAATTGGAATGTGACAGAGTTGGTATCAAAGCATAGATATACTGATAGCATATAGACATGTGTCAATAAGGCATATGTGAACCATGGAGCATAGGAAATCCAGTTTCGTCATTTGTTGTATTCGTTAAATATTGTTGTATTCGTTAAATATGTGTTTATTCCGCGATAACTATATGTGTTAAATGATTGTGTTTGTCTATTGTAGTGATTAAGATGTCTACAGGAAAACGTGAACAAGCTATTGAACCTGCTCCTAGGAGATCAGAAGAGCCCAGTAGAGAGGCAGAAGTGGCCTCAAATGAGTCATTGATCAGAGAGGAACCAAAAGAACCTTCTAGGTCAAGGAGAAAGACAGGGGAAACCAAGAAAGCTAAAGATCCTTAGAGATTGGAAGTAATGCAAGAAATGTTAGAATTGAGAAGAGAACTACAGGAATTGAGAAGGGAAAGACAGGTAGTGCCACCACCTGCACCTTCAGCCGTTCCACCAGTTATTCCACCAGTACCTGTGCCACCTGTTGCTACACTAGTTGGGCCAGTAGAACAGGAGAGTCGCAGAGTGATTAATAAGGGTGGAATCAACATGCTTAACTTTCGAAAGCTGAGTCTGCCAGAATATAAAGATGGAAGAGATGAGGAAGTTATTAATTTTCTGGAGCAAATAGAGAAGGTGGTAAGAAGACTTCCATGCTCAGATGCCAGAGCGGTGGAGCTTGTTGGTTTATTGCTGAAAGAAAAGGCCTGGACTTGGTTTTCTAGGCACATTGAGACACAATTATACAGTGACGCACCACCGATTTGAACACAATTCAGGACCGCATTGTTGAATGAATTTTTGATTGAGGGAGTTAAAAACAAAAACATAATTCAGTTTGAACAGTTGGAACAGGGCAACCTGAGTATAGAAGAGTGTGCAGATGAGTTCATCAGGCTGAATAAATATGCCAGCAAGATTGTACCTACTGAAGCAGACCTGATCAGTAGATTTAGACGGGGATTGCATGATGCTCTTCATAATGCATTATTATCCGCTGATTTTACTTCCTTATCCAAGATTGTTGATCAAGCAATTCAAATGGAAGAAAAAAATAAAGAAGAAAAAGTAAAAAGAGAACAGAAAAGGAAGATTGAAACTAGAAGATAACAGAGAAGAGGTGAAGGGAGTTCTCAGCAGAGACAAACAGAGACTACATCAGTTAGAACTGAGCAGAGACCACAGACAGGTGGTCAGAGGGGAGGTCAAGGTAGAGGTACCACAGGGCAGTCTGCATCCAGATTTTCACAAGAGTCATCTAGACCACCAGTGCAAACAACTAATATTCCCATATGTGGTTTCTGTGGAAAGAGGCACGGGGGTGAATGTAGAAGGCAGGCAGGTGCATGCCTGAAATGTGGCCAGCATGATCACTATGTGAAGAATTGTCCAATATGGGGAGAATAACAGACTACTACAGCAGCCTAACAGCCTACTGTATAAATGAGTAGAAATGACCAGAGAAACACAAGGAACAAGGGCAAAGGTAGAGGATCAGGACAGGGAAAAACTAGTGGTCAGGCACCAGTTGGTAAAGGGCAAGGCCGGGTCTTTGCAGTTAATGCTCAAGAAGCTCAAAGATCAGGCAAGACAGTAACAGGCAAAATTCTTGTGTCATGTGAACTAGCTCAAATATTGTTTGATTCTAGTGTCACATATTCCTTTGTATCACCCAAATTTGCATCTAAATTGGGAATTGAAAAACAATTAATGTTAATACTTTTAGAAATATTTACTCCCCTAGGTGAGAGCATAGAGTTAAAATATGAATACCCGGGTTGTAAAGTAGATATAGAGGGTAGAATTTTACCAATTAATTTAGTTGAATTGTCTGTGCTGGAATTAGATGTGATATTAGGAATGGATTGGTTAACCACTTATCATGCAATAATTGACTGTTATAAAAAGAAGATTAAATTTCAACTAGAACGGGCATGATGAATTTGAGTATCAAGGTGATAAGAGTAATCTGGGAATTGAAATTATTTCTGCTATTGGGGCAAGGAGACTCATACGCAAGGGATATCCCACATACTTAGCAAGTGTAATGGATACTCAGAAGACTTCAAAGAGAGTTGATCATATTCCTACTGTCAATGAGTTTTCAGACTTGCTTCCTGAAGATTTGCCAAGTTTACTACCTAAGAGGGAGATTGAGTTTGAGATTGAAGTCTATTCGGGTACAGACCCTATTTCAATCCCACCTTACAGAATGACTCCAACAGAATTAAAAAAGTTAAAAGTGCAGTTGCAAGACTTGCTAGATAAGAGGTTTATCAGACCCAGTAGTTTACTGTGGGGCGCTCCTGTGTTATTTGTTAAGAAGGATGGTTCATTGCGAATGTGTATTGATTACAAACAGTTAAATAAAGTGATCATCAAGAATAAATATCCATTGCCCAGGATTGATGATCAGTTTGATCAATTGCAAAGAGCCAGTTATTTTTCTAAGATTGACCTTAAATCGAGTTATCATTAATTGAGAATTAAGAATAAAGTTGTATCTAAAACTGCTTTCAGAACCCAATATGGTCACTACGAATTCCTTGTATTGCCATTTGGGTTAACCAATGTACCTGTTGCTTTTATAGATCTGATGAATCGGGTGTCCAGGCTCCATTTGGATAAGTTTGTCATTGTATTCATAAATGATATTCTTATCTATTCCAAAAGCCAGGAAGAAAATGAAGAGCATTTGAGAATAGTGTTACAGATATTGCAAGAGCACAAGATATATGCTAAGCTATCGAATTGTGAATTCTGGCTTACTGAGGTATGTTTCCTTTTTCATATTGTGGGAAAAGATGGCATTAAAGTGGATCCACATAAGGTGGAAGCTGTAGCTAATTGGCCACGACCTACTAATGTAACAGAAGTGCGGAGTTTCTTAGGTATAGCCGGTTACTACAAGCGGTTTGTTAAAAAAATTTCAAGAATTGCAGCTCCAATAACTAAACTGACCAGAAAACAAGAAAGATTCATGTGGACTGATGAATATGAGAAAAGATTCCAGACTTTGAAATCGTGTCTTACATCGGCACCAGTATTGGCATTGCCAATAGAGAATGGCAAGTTCACAGTATATTGTGATGCATCGAGGGTTAAACTTGGTTGTGTCCTGATGCAGGATAAGAGAATAATTGTTTATGCTTATCGTCAATTGAAGAAACATGAATTAAATTATCCTACACACGATTTAGAGATGGCTGCAGTTATATTTGCCTTAAAGATTTAGAGGCATTACTTATATGGAGAGAAATGTGAGATCTACACAGATTATAAAAGTTTACAGTATATTCTGCAGTAAAAATATCTAAACCTTTGACAGCGAAGATGGGTTAAACTGTCGAAAGATTATGATTGTCAGATATTGTACCACCCAAGTAAAACTAATGTTGTGGCAGATGCATTGAGCAGAAAATCTATGGGAGTTTAGCTCATATTACAGTTACAAGGAGACCAATAATCAGAGAAGTGAAAGAGTTACTTGATATGGGAGTCCAGTTTGAATTGGGAACCTAAGATCGAAACCAAACTTTGATAGCTCAGTTTCATATGAAGCCAATCTTAATTGATGAGATTAAGGCAGCACAAGACAAAGATTCTCATTAATTAAAGTTAAAAGAAGATGTTCGAACTGGGAAAGCCCCAGAATTCACTGTTGATAGTGGGGTACTGAAATGTGGGAAACGGCTATGTGTGCCAAATGTAGATGAGCTTAAAGAGCGAATTATAAGGGAAATACATTATGCATTATACAGTGTTCATTCTGGAATAACGAAGATGCATCATGATCTAAAGAACATTATTGGTGGCCCAATATGAAGAGGGATGTAGCTCAATTTGTCTCTACTTGTTTAGCCTGTCAGTAGGTTAAATTTGAACATCAGAAGCCATCAAGGCTATTGCAGGAGATAGAACTGCCAGAGTGGAAATGAAATCAGGTAACCATGGACTTTGTGGTTGGTTTACCTAGAACTTCACGAGGATATGACTCTATCTGAGTATTAGTTAATTGATTGACTAAGATAACTTATTTCCTAGAAGTGAAAACCAACTACACAATTGCTTAGTATGCCCAGTTGTATGTTGATAAGATAATACAACTTCATGGCATACCATTAACTATTATTTCAAATAGAGGGACTCAATTTACTGCACGGTTCTGGCAAAAGTTTCAAGAGGCACTAGGTACTCAATTGAACTTTAGTACGACCTTTCATCCACAAACAAATGGGCAACCAGAACGTACAATTCAGACATTGGAAGATATGCTTCGACTGTGTGTGCTTGATTTTAAAGGGAATTGGGATCAGTATTTGCCTTTGACTGAATTTTCCTACAACAATAGTTGTCATTCAACTATTGTCATGGCGCCATATGAAGCATTGTATGGTAAGAAATGTAGATCTCCTGTATGTTGAGTAGAACCAGGGGAAAAATAATTAGAAGGTCCTGAATTAATTAAAGAGACCTTGGAGAAGATCCTCATTATTCAAGAAAGGATGAAGACAGCTTTTAGCCGACAGAAAAGTTATGCAAACCCGAAGAGAAAAGATGTTCATTTTGCTATAAGTGATCATGTATTCTTAAAGATTTCACTTATGAGAGGTGTAATGAGGTTTGGCAAGAAAGGCAAGCTATCACCTAGATATATCGGGCCATTCGAGATATTAGAAAAGGTCGGCAATGTGTCTTATCGGTTGGCACTCCCACCTAACCTGAGCCACATTCATCTAGTATTTCATGTTTTCATGCTGCATAAATATGTGTCTGATCCATCACATATCCTAAAAACACAATCTATTGAGGTTGATGAAGACTTAACTTATAAAGAGACACTAGTAAAAATAATAGATCAACAAGACAGGCAATTGCGTAATAAAGATATTCCAATGGTTAAAGTGTTATGGAAGAACCAGACGATGGATAAATGTACCTGGGAGAGTAAGCAGAATATGAGAACAAGATATCCATTCTTATTCCAGTGACGAGGTACGTATAATTTAAAATTCGAGAACGAATTTTATTGAAAAATGGTAGAGTGTAACACACTCAAATTTCATTTATATAACCTTGAATATATGTTATTTAAGCATAAATAAAGTTGATTTAGACATTAAAACAACATACTTGAGCGATTTGACAAATCGTTAAAACTCAACCTGGCGGATAGGTAAGTACGTTGACGTTTTGATTAACGAACGGGATTGGAATTTTAAATTTTTAATATCACCATTAGTCTCATAAGCTAGAGAAATATAAAATATATTGTTTCAAAATTAAAATGGAAAAAAAATAGTTATAAGTTCCGGGTTGAAAATGCGAATACGAGAAGTGTCAGGGGAGAAAATCGAATTAACTGAAAGTTAATTAATATAAATAGCCATCTAATTTTCCAAAAATCAGAAAATTCTCCTCCTTCCTCCATTGTTACAGCCAAGTCTCCTCCTCCTCCAAAACTTCACCAATTTCATCCAAACTTCAAGCAAAATCAATAGAAAACTCGGTTAAACTACCGATTAATCTAGTTTCCATCGAAAATTCCAAGAAATTCAAGCTAGAAATTGATGAAACTCCAAACCTAAATTTCGGCCACTTGAAGAATTCAGGTGAGGATGGTGTTTTCTTCATTCTTTTGATTCATTTAAGCTACATAAATGATTATAAACACGATTAAATCGATAGATTTCAAAATTGGATCGAAATTGGAGAAAATCTAAAACTAGGTTTATGTTTGAAATGTATTTTCTGTATAGGATTCCATAATTCTAATTAATATTTAAATATGTTAGTTAGCATTCATTTAAGGCTAAATATGTGGAAAAATAAGAACACTGCTTTTGCCTGTTATAAGCAAATAGGCGTTTTATCGCGTAAACGATCTAACCGTCGGTTCTGGTGAGTCATATGTATATTATTATGCATGTGTAGACCTTTCTTTAATCAAATTGAATCCATTTACATTCCTACAACTTTTTGGCCAAAGTGTTTCATTTGAGTTTCCTTTGGATTTCCCTTGAATTCAAGCTCCGATTATATTGTTTATTGATGTATATAAACCCTGTTTGATAATGTTTTTGTGTTTGTTGCCATTGGGACTTGAATTGTGAACTTTAGCTTTTGATCAATATGTCCCAAAACTATATTTATTTGGTCCTAAAGTGGTGCACATAAAGTGCTCGATGAAATGACCTTTATTAATTTCCTTAATAAACCAATTGTTACCAAATTTGCTAAAATTGGTGACTTTCTTTTACCATTGTAAATGTGTCTTCTTGACATATTTTGAATTTGTATTCTAAATGACTTTTGTGGCAATTTCCCTATACTATAATGTTCTTTTGTTAAGGATAATGATCCTATATGTGTTTACTTGCCTAAACAGCTCAATTGAGCTAGAATTACAGAAATTAAACCTTATTAGTTTTCTTGCCTATTTGATATTTTATTTGCTATTTTTAGCATATTCTAATGTTTGTATGACAGAGCTACCTTACTAATGGGGTAGTGGATAAATACCATCAGCATTGTGCACAATGAAATTCCAGTGATACCCTAGTTGGGAAGGATTATGATCCTGGCCATAGAGTCTAATCCACTTTATGCTATTTACATGTTATATTGACAATGATATGCGTTTCATGGCTCATCATCTGGTATATATACATGGTTATTATTTCTTTCAATGCCTATACATTCATATTTGATGTCTATAAACCATTTCCCTTGATTTGGTCCTTTGGTGTGCTATCGATGAGTCAATTGTTAATACTGTTCATTTGTTATTTCCTACGTAGCTTAATGTGTGATAATACATATATTGACTCACTGAGTATGAAAATACTCATCTTTTTAGTGGTTTTACCTTTTTAGGTCAGAAGTAGAGCTGGTCCAAGATTTCTTCATCAGTAAATCCAACTATGCTATAATAATGTAAATATTGAAGTTGTATATATTCCTTGTATATATTTTAGATGCTCCATGGATATGTAAATTATTGGGATGACTAAACATAGTATGGTCTGTAATATTATTAGTTACTAATATATAATATAAATAAGATGTGTTGAGATCATATATGATCACAGATGATAACAGATAGACTGATTATATAGATATAGATATATTATAACAGATGATGTTTACAGGTTAAATAAGGGTTCTACGGGTGTTGGTAGCCTTATGTTATTCCTACATCCTAAGAGCGTCATGTTCCAAAATTGAGGACCATAGTTGGGCACTCGGGCTTGGCCTAAACTATAACTATGGTCTCTAAAAATAAATTTTATTCTATATTAACTTGTCTTTCATATTAATTGTTTTTCAATTTCTCTAAGAATTAAACCAAATCGGTAAACAATCGATGGAGTTCACAGCCGACCAACTCAGCCAATACAATGAATTGATCCATCAAAGCCGATCTACATAGCAGTCAAGGGTTGGGTTTTCGATGTGTCTGCTGGTAAGTCTTTCTATGGCCCAGGCGGCTCTTATGTCATATTCTCAGGCAAAGATGCTAGCAATGCACTAGCCAAAATGAGCAAGAACGATGAAGATATCTCTCCTTCTTTGGATGACCTCATGGAGAAGGGGATGGGTATTCTTAATGATTGGGAGAAAAAATTTGAAATTAAGTATCCAATTGTTAGCCGTGTTATCTATTGAATTTTCTAGATTTTTATCTTTGGTAGCCATAATCTCAAATATCAATTACTTGTTATGACTGTACTTGATTCTTTTGTTGGTTTTTTCTTCATTTTGCCTTTTGGTTAATTTAGATTTTTCAAATGGGTATTTTTCTTCTCTAATTCCCATTTGATTCACGAAGAAAAGAAAGATTTATTGCGATCGAACGGAGAACCAAAAGACAACGGTGTCTGACAACAATGCAAGGGTGAATTTGATTTGGTGACAAATCCAGTCGACAACGTTGGTGGGTTTGGGCAACTCGATAGAGGGGCCTAGAAGACGATCTGGAGCAATGCAACAATTTCTAGGCAGTCTTTCTTGCTATTTGTTGTGGTTGTCAATCTATTTTTGAAAATTGTTTAATCTGGTTTTGATGGTGGTGGTGGTGGTGGTGGTGGTGGTGGGATGGGGTGGTTTGGTGGTGGTGGTGATGGTGGGGTGGTGACAGTGGTTGTGGTGAAGAAAAATTTGGTGTAGTTGAAAGTGATAGCACTTAAATGAAAATAAGAGGTAATATGGATTTTTTACACAAATTTAAAAGATTTTTAACAGAATGATCTCAAATTTTAACAAAATCAAAATACAGAAACTTTTAGTATAATTTTAAAAATATATAGATTTTTTAATATAATATGACAAAATATAGGGATTTTATAATAATTAACCCATTATTAATTTTAGTCAAAATTTTATACATGTTGAATCTTTATTTATAGAGTATTATGATTATTAATTAGTTATAACGCTTAAATTTAGTGATTTGTACTAATATTTATCATTTTGCAATTTTTGACGGAAAAAATTACATAGCGATTGACCGTTACCATTACCACTACACGCGACCCCGAAAATTACCATGACCGTGATTTAAGTCTATGTTCCTATGTCTCCGACTCACATGCCCAAACCATTTTAATCTCTCTTCTTTCAATTTATTCTCAATTGGTGCTACTCCTACATTTTCTCTAATGTCTTTATTATGTATTCTATCCATTCTAATATGTCCGAATAAAATTGCCAAATGTTATGTGATTATGTTGTTTTTAATTTTTGTTGTCATGATGGATGATTTGGCGGCAGTTTAAGAGAGGTCTTTAATTTCATGACATAAAAACAAGATTGAAGAAGAAATGGCCTATATGAGGACAGAATAACCAGTCAAAACCTTGAACTTGAACAAATAATTCATAAGGTAATTACACTTGATAATGAAATCACTCATTTGAAACCTAGTATGGCAGTTAATAATGCACTTAAAAGCACCATGAAGTTATTTTGCATAAGATGTGCATAAGATTAGCATATGTTGAAAAAATGTGGGCCCTAAAATAGATACGCTGAAATATAATAACGGCTTGAATAAAGTATAAATACACTCGCATGAAGGAGTGCTAAAATAGATGTGTAGAAACATAACAGACTATTAACAGTGGCTTTAATAAGGAATAAATATATTTATATAAAGGTGGAAATAACATTTATTGAGGAGGAGGGGTTAGGAGAGGAGGGGGGTGGGGGGGGGGGGGGTTGGTGGAGAGGAGATAGGTGACTCAGATGATTCGGGGATTATATACTAACAAATGCACTAGTATAGAAGGTTGAGCACATCAAAGTTGTGGCATAAAAAAGAGAGAGACCTAGGATGATGTAAGATGGAAGTAGTGGCAAAAATATTTAGAAGCCCTAGATTTTTCTGAAAATGCAATCATATGCCAACTGGAAGGGAGTCGAGTGATGTAGTAAAGTTGAGTCGAGTATTGGATCATAACTGACATTAAATTACTTCATCCATGAACTACTTAGTAGAGAAAAGAAATCAAAGTATAGAGTGAGGTAAGGGAACTCGTTGCCAAAGATCAGAAATTAAGAATAGCCCCATGAAGACAGATGCCAAAAATAGACCAAGAAACCTAGCATGTCACTCACTACTACAAAAATACAAAAAGTTGTGCTAGTCCAATAGTTTACTTGCAACATGTTCAGGCATATACCTGTCACATAGATCATATGAATTTAAATACACATGAATAAAACCTTTTCAACCATGCAAATATGTCCAATCTATTTTGCAACCTAGATTTAGAAATCTCAATAAAAACTACAACAACAACAAAGCCCTAATCCGAAGCTAGTTGGGGATAAATATCTCATATTATAAAATCAATTGATAGAGAAAACTCACTAGAAAAAAATAGAGATGATCAATATACTTACAATATGTTGTTTCCCCTTCTTCTCCTCATCCAGTAGGTCCCTGATAGGAAAGTAAGCTGCTGTTTTGCATAGTTCAAGAAGATCAGAACCTGTGAAACCCTCACACAAGCTGGCAATGTAGTCGAAGTCAATGCTGGCTTCCACTCTCTCACCCTTCAAAATAACCTTTAATATCTCAGCCCTCTCCCTGCAATCAGGCATGCCGATCTCAAAGGCCTGGGGAAGGCGTCGAAGTATTGCTTCATCAAGTTCTGATGGGCGATTTGTAGCAGCAAGAACCATCACTCTTGCAGTCTCTGAAAATATATAAAATCAGTGAAATAACCAAGGCTAAATTAGTATAACCATATATGAGTGCACCAGTTTCATAAATCTTACATATGACACAGATTAAACTGTTACTTCCACAAAAGAAAACACAAAATCTCACAACTGTTTCAACTATAAAAAAACTCACGGTCTGTCGTAAATCCATCCCACAAAGCCATGAACTCGGTTTTCATATTTGTTAATGCTTCATGATCTGTCGTGCGACGCTGCCCCAAGAAACTGTCTACCTCATCAATAAATATAATAGCTGGCTGAAGTTTATAAGCCAGGCTAAAAACAGCAGCCACTGCAACAGTGTAAGAGAAAATCAACAGTGAATCAGATTAGCTTGTTGTCCTTGGCAGAAGAATTGAAAAAGAAACCTTTACAGAAGGGTTTGAAAAATGACCTTTACTTCACCTATTTCTAGTCACCAGGAAAAAACATGATTTTATAGGGCACAAACCAAATAAGAAATAACATGCTTTTTCAAAGAAGATGAAAGAAAGGCGGAACCAAATAAAAGATGTTTGACACCTCAATCCTCATATTCGAAAAACTATAAAAATAATCAAACCAGCTTAATTTGAAATTAATTAAGAATCCAAATAACAAAAAGAAAAGGAAAAGGAAACACTCATACCACTTTTATAACCATCTTCTCAGATAAGCTTTAACCTAAAGAATGTATTCCTCTCTGAATCACACAACAGAGGCATATCCAAACTTAACCATAAAAAGTGGTTTCATAAAGATTTCATCTCTACTCTCCATAAAAATTAAGAGATTTTAAAAAATCATACGAGTTTGAATCACAATAAAAAGTAAAGACACCTTAAATCAATGACAAGCAACACAAAATAGAATCTCTACTCACCGAGCTTTTGTGCATCACCAAACCACTTGCTCATCAAATTCGAGATCCTCACATTAATGAAAACAGCTCCAGACTCTTTTGCAATAGCTTGGGCTAGCATAGTCTTACCGGTGCCTGGTGGTCCATATAACAAGACTCCTTTTTGGGGTCCAAGAAGCTTCCCATATGAAAATAGGTCAGGTCTGCGTAGCGGAAGAATCACCAATTCATACAAAGCTTGCTTGATAGTTTCCAATCCTCCAATGGAATCAAATTCCACATCAATGCGATCAGGATTTATGACATCACAGGCTATTATATCCTGTTAAAAAATGAAATACATAACTTAAGGACAACTACAAGAAGTTAATAGTCAAATCTGGCATTGATCATCACTCTCAGATAGCCTTTATCATAGTCAATCACGTTGCCAAAAATGTTTTAACTTTTATACCATCTGTCAATTGCAGAAAAACAGTTGCATTTTTCCATATACCAATAGCTTAGGAAAAGTTTATCTATTGCAGCCTTTTCCTCCCCTGATATTGGCACGTAAAACTCTGCATGCTTAAATAGAACCAAAAGGAGGGCTTACCTGCTACACCCTGCATTGTAATTCAATGCCAGGTCATTACCAATTAAATCTCTAACCTAAGAAACTCTATACCATTTATAAAGGCTGCATTTTGGTATCCCATTGGAATTTACTTCTTGTGACTAATTTTCTCCTAAATAAATAATGAGAATTGAGGCCATTACTGAAAAATTCAGATGCCATCATTGAAATATTAGTATTTTGAAATCTGATGGAATCACACAATACTGGCCTAATCCAGTAGAATTATTTCATTTGAGGGCAAAGACTCCAATACCACTCTGTAATGAATGTTCAGCAGAATGGGATTGCAGCGCTTCAATAACATCAGAAAAATAACACAAGTACTTGTTCTAAATAAAGGGCTTGTTTGGTTCACATTGGAATCAGAATTCAAATGGAAATGGATGTCTGAAGTTTTGAAATCCAATTCCAAATTTATTTTTAAAATAATTAATTAGAATTTATTGATTAGATAAATCACTATACTTAAAAATAAATATCATATCAACAAAAAATGGATAAATTAAAATGTAAAAAGATAAAAAAAAAAAAAAAAAAAATTAGATTATTTGCGGATAAAAGCAAAAAAGGAATCCTGTTGCAAGAATTTCATTCCGTTCCTAACCCAGAGTGAACCAAACATGACAAAAATGAATTAGTATATGTTTCATTGCTCTCCAAAGTAACACATCATAATATGCTCAGACTTTTTATCTACAAGTTGCAAATATGTCATTGATAGTAATAAATAATAATACAAAAGCAGTTTTATTTTTCAGTTTACACCAGAAAGTTCTCAATCTATATATTTGGAGCATAATTGCATCTAAAACAAGAAGACTAGAGGACTTGCCAAAACAAAAGATACTTAAAGAAATAATAATATGAACCACAACTACAACTTCATGATAGTTTATAATATAATAAAATCCTTTTTAGCAAGAAGTATCAGTCACTTTGGCTTGAAAGTCAGAAGTATAATAAGTCAATTTATAATCTTCACAAGGTTAGAATTCTAGCTCTTCTAGAGTGGTATCTCACTGATGGCTCAGACCCCCTGCAAGGGGCCTTCTTCGCCTTCCACCGCGCAGGAAAGGCCCACCGACATTATATGATTCCAAATTCAGAGCAATGCCTATTCATCCCATCAGCTTATCAAATAAAATCAAATTCAAAAACCCAACAAATGAAATTGGAATTTCAATACTAACTAAATCTGCAAACTCCAGAAGTACTGCAAAATCCAAAAAAATTCCCAAACAAAAAGAAAGAGATACCTCGTAGGGATTGGTCTGGATGAGAGGGCGACCCAAACGCTTGGCGATTTCTTTCTTCTGTTCAAGGGCCTTCTTTGATGCCTCCCGGTTCGGGTCAAGATGCCGAAGCCCCGCAAACAATACCAAACAACTTAGGGCTGCACTCGCTGCATACAGTACCAGCTCTTGCAAGAATTTGGTCTCCATTTTTTTTTTTTTTTTTACTTAGGTTTTACAATTCAAAAAATTTGTTCTTATTCTTCCCTCTGAAAATTTTTTTTTTTTTTTTTTCTTTGAGATTCCCTCTGAAATTTGAAGCTTATATTAATATATATACATATATATAGGCTCTGTGTTCTGGGGACAACCAATCGGGGCTTCTTCCGAATTAAGGATGGGAAACAGCCGAAGAGACGTTATTGTTCAAGTACAATAATGCCTTCGCTTCTCAAACGGGAGTACACTGGAAATCTCGGGGCTATGTGGTAAATTTATATCATGGCATTCATGGGATGGTCAATCAAATCATCCAAATACAATCAATTTAATTCTATTTAATTTAAATTAAAATAATATTTTTATAATTAATATGATTGAATTAATTTAAAAAATAATTAAACTAATTTTTTTTTTCTTATGATTTAAATATATAAAAAATTGATTAAAATTAAACCAAATAGAAATATATTAAAATTATATATTTTAAATTATATGTACCTAATTTCTAATTTTATAGATAATTTTTGTTTAATTTTTTTATCTTAAATTTTGAGATTTTTTATTCTTTTAAATTAATTTTTATTATATAATATAAAATTTCCATATATTTAAAATATAATTATTTTTATTTTAATCTTTCATAAATATATTTGAAATATAATTTTATATTATAAAAATATTTTAATTTGTATACTACTGTGATCCTAATATGACAATATTTATAAAGGGGGTGAATAAAAATTTAAAAATTTTAATACAATATATAATTTATATGCAATAACTATGTATAAAAAATAATTTAAAGTAATGAGAAATGAAGAATTTAGAAAATTCTCAGCTGATTTATAGTGGTTCAGAGTACAATCACTTCTCATATGTCCACTTCTCTTAATATTTAACCAATATTGAGCTCCACTATCGATGAGTTCAAAATCCAATTTTTACAACTTAATTTTCTTCGGAATTCCGCCCTTACAAGTAATTATCCAAAATTTCGCCCTTAAAATGGGATATCACCCATAATTTCAAATACAACTTGATATTCAAAGATTTACTAATATTTCTAACACTCAAACTAAGATATTTGAAGAATATAAGAAAAAGTACAAATAGTTTTACAAGTTTTGAATACAAAACAAATGAGTTTAAATTACAAGTGTTCAAATACAAGAGAAAATTAAAGTATATGAGCTAGAAGCAATAGCAATGAAATAGTCTTTATAAACTTTCCAAAAGTGTTTCAAAAGTTACTCCAACTTCAAATGACCTCATATTTATAGTCTTCAAGCATTGTGTAACACCTATATTTTTTATTTATTTTGAAAATCATATTATATTAAAAAATAATAATTATTTTAAGAATATTTAATGAATATAAAAATATTTTTTATTTATATTTTTACTGAATAATAATTTATAAGTAAAGAAAATATATTTTTCAGAATTAATTTTAAATTTTAAAACAATATATTAAACTATGGTATTATTTTAATTATTAGAGATATTTTCAGAAAATTTAAAAAGGGTTTAAGTGGAAATGTATATATAGTGAGTTGGTGGAGACTCGAACTTGAATCTTGTGGTGGAGTAAGCTGAGTGTTTTACTATCAGGCCACCATAACCTTCCTGCTAACTTCTTATCATGTTTGTATTTATATTATATTTATAGTATATATATATATATAAGATGAGGTTGTGGAGGTTTAATCTGTGGACCCGGAGTGGGAGTAGCAAGGTGTTAACCCCAAGGCTACTCCTCTTCTCTATTACAAAACTGCATTCATTTATATATATAATTTATTTTATTTATTTGGTCTTTTTTTTGAACTAATCAGAGGCTGTCATTTTTAGGAAGGAAAAAAGAACAGATCAGGAAAGGAAATAGAGAAGATAGGAGAGAGGAGGGAAATTGGTTGTTGGATCGCTCTCTTCTGGCTTGTGGTGGCTTACACTGCCACTACCATCAGAACGATGGCCCGCCGATGATTAAGGTGAAACCGGCAACAGCAAAAATGGTGGACTAACAATGTTAAACTCTTACTAGGGAGGATTTCAGTGACCAAAAGCTTCAGTTGAAGTTTTTGGCCGATTCCAGTGGTGGTTCTTGGCAAGATAGGTGTCGTTCATCTCCTTTCGGTGAGAGGTTTCTATTGATACCAATTTTGTCTCCTAAAACTCACCGAAATGGGAGATCGAAAACTATGGTGACTAGAGCTTTTTGGGTGATCTCGGCCAAACAGTAGCGAGTGGCGGAGAGTGGCTGACATTTCTGGGTTCCTGGTGGTGAGATGCTTCTAACAGCATATAAACCAACCACCATGGCCACCATAGGCGGTGGCACGTGGTCGACCAATGAAGGTTCCGATGGCGACGCTTCACGACTTGACTTCTAGTAACCTTATTTCGACTTCCTAACTTGTTTTCCAATCTTAGTTTGAGCAAAGTTCGCGTGGGTAAAATCTGAAACTATCATCTTTTATTTTGTTGTTTGAATTTTGGTCTATTTGATTAGTTAGAGTCCAAATTAATTGACAATATATAGTTAATTTTCAAAGTCATTTCTTGATTGAGAGGAATTATTACTCAGATAATTAGAATCATTGTAAATTTATTTATATATATAATATAAGAGTTTAGGAAAGTTTTTCTTCAAGCTTCAGGCTTGTATGGATTTAGCACATTTAATTTATAATTTTACATTAATTAACAATCGTAGCCAAAGATTAGGAAACTAATGAGTTTCCTTAAGATTGATCAATGAAAAATCAATATGTGTATATATCATTTCGTAATGGTAATGGATATATCATATGTGTATTTGTACCATAAAAGAGTAGTGCATATTGGTGCTCTGTTTCATATAGGGAGAATAATTTTTTCATATATATATATAATTAGTGATTATTAATTGTGAAATGTAAAACCTTAATCCCACTTTGAAATCTTATCAATGATAACTATTTAAGATGATCAAAATATCTTATCATATAAGTTAAAAGAATTTGTAAGTGTGATTGGCTGATAATTTAGTAATGGACTATTTCATATAAGCTATTTAAAAACTACATATGACAATATGCATAAAAATAAATGAACATTTAATTATCATTTACCACATTTTTGTAGGGATTAAAAAAGAGAGGAAAATAAGCATTTTGGGATAGTGGTTGGATATGCTTGTAAGTTTTATTTAGTCAAGAAAACAATTGTTTTGGACTTTTTTAGTAGAAAATAAGTGGCTTGGATGAGCTTCCATATCTCTATTATAACCTTGTGGCTTGTGCTCATTCTTTAACTTATCTAGTGCTTATGATTTTTCTGTACTTAAAATTATTGACTTTGACTCTGTGAAAGTAGTTAATATTAAATCTAGAATAATTTAATTTGGAGTATATTTGAGTATGAGTTGGTTTTGGTCTAATTTGATAAACAAAACTAATTTCTATAAATATGGAGTTGTTTTAATTTGATTATGTTGGATTGTTTTTTTTTTCACTTAATTTTTGTAATGTTGAGTTTGTAATTTTGAAATTAATGTTAAATTTAATAATGCTCTAATTTGGTATGATTATATGATTAATTGTTGATTATGGAGGTTTAGAGGGGCAATTGATTTGTTGTGATTGACTCAAAAGCTACGTAAATCTGATTCTCCCTTTATAAGATATTGAAATCTATGAAGTCATTTAAGGGGATACGTAGGCAGTTTTCAGGTGCGGTCCATTGTTTAAGATATAAAATTTATAAAATGTTTGAAATTTTTGAATTGAATTAAATATTTGATGTATGTGAGTTCCTTGATAAGTATATTTATTATTGACGTTAAAGACCCAAGAGGGGTCGTGGAGTTGATGTTGATTATTGTAGTTATATAGAAGTGTTATTTCTTTTGTTTTTATTGGGAAAATATTCTAGTTTTACAGAAGATTCTGCTGAAATTTCGGTAGACCATTTAGAGCCATTCAGATGTAACTTTAAATGTAAATTTTATATTGTCTATGCTAGATGTCTTTCATATGTTGTCCGGTTTAGATGCTCCATATTTTCATTTAATTACCAGTTATTGGTTGCTCCAAGGAGAGAGAAAGTTGGATTATCGATGTTGGATGGGTGATACTTTCTAATATATTTTCCTATTTTTCATAGATCATGAATTCTTTTTTAGCATTCTGACATGCGTTAGTGCATTTCATTATAATTTGTGCAGCATATTACTGTAATACTCTGAAATTATGTTATAGTTACTAGGCAGTTTTCTTTAGTATATGACCGATAACACCGATAGTAATTATTCAATTTAAAAAATTAGTACAGTATTAAATTAAATGTTATTTTTATCAGATACATGGATAATAAGATATCAAGAATAATAATAGTTAATAATATGAAAAAAGTATGGAAAAGTGTTAAAAATGATGAAAAATCAATATAATGGTAAAATTGTAAATAAGTGAAATTTCAAGGACATTTTGGGAAACTACCTGTCTAGGATCCAAAATTTCTCTAAAAGCTGTATAATGTTAAACTGCAACTAAAAATAAGCTTATTCACTTCCCACTTTGATATATGAAACTGAATAGAATTGACATAATTAGTTACAAAAAAATTTAGGGTCAAAAGTAGAAATAATGAAAGTTTTGGGGTGAAAAATCTAATTTCTAAAATTTACCACCTATAAATACCACACTTACCCATTTTTCACCAAACTTCTTCTTCTTCTTCTTCTTCTTCCATGCTTGGCCGAACCACCCACCTCACACTTCCATCAATTTTCATGCAGTTTTCTAAGGAAAAACAAAAGAAAACTTGAATTTTAACCTTGATAAGCCTAATTCCATCCAATTTTCATCAAAGGAATCAAAGGAAAACCAAGAATTCCTCACTTGAAGAATTAGACCACACTATTACCTTAAGGTAACTTGGAGTTTTCTTCATCTTTACAAGTTAATTAGATGTTTTAGATGTTGAATTATATGGGATTAGCAATTGATTGCATTAGTTTGTTCAATTTGATGGAAATTCCTAATTCTAAACTCTAATTAGGTTATGTATGAAACCAAACCCTAAAATAAGCTTCAATAATCTATAATTAAATTAAATTATATTTAATTGTATCCATTGGAAACTAAATTGGTGATAGCTTTGATGTAGAATCAAAGGAAGAACAAAGATTGTCAATTTTGCCTACTTTGAAGCAAATTGAGGAAACAAGCTTTGTTTTGGTAATTTGAAAATTTAGGTGAGTTCAATATACAATATATTACATGTATATAACCATATTTTAAATTATAGAAACCATATGTGATAGGCCATATTTTGACCGAATGCCTTATGTCATGTTCTATTGAAAATTTGTTTAATTTTTCCTTCTTTTTCAAGCTTAATTTGATTTAATTTGTATTGTTATTTGTTGGATTTGAATTGCTTATTGGATTGTCTACATTGTGAGCTTGTTGATTGATATATGTAATACCCTAGGAAGTTTGATCTTGTATGTATGATCTAATTCTCAGTAAGTGATTTAAAAGTATTGAAATGATGAGAAATAATTTTAGAGACACAGTTAGAAAGCGAATGAATTACTTTTTCGGAAATCGTCGGTATTGGAAACACTGCCGAGAAAATAGCAGTCCGGGTAACAGTTGAATTTATGATTCTGATTGGGGGGGTAAAAGATCACATAAATGCATGTGTAATTATAATAAAAAAATGAGGTGAAAAATATTTAGGAACACTGAAAAAGTAACCGATGGCAAAATCGTAAATAAATAAAATTTTGGAAGAATAGTAGAAATTGGTCTGTCTAGGTTTCAGAATGGATCTGAAATTATTTTTATAAATAAGTATAAATAAAAATTGATTCCCCACTTTGAAATCTAAATCCCAATAGAATTGTTAGAATAAATTACAGAAGAAGTTGGGGTCAAAGTATGAATACTTGAATGTTTAAAGACCAAAAGGTAATTTGCCATTTTTGCTTAATATATAAGCACGCCTTAGGAAAAATTTGGCTATCTTCTTCTTCCTTCACCCATTTGGCCGAACCATTGTTGGCATTTCTCCACCATTTTTCAACCAATTTTCAAGAGAAAAATCATAGAAAACAATAGATCAACCATAGTTCTTTCATTTTCCATCTTAGTTTTGCTTGGAACTTAAAGGAATTCAAGGATTTTAGGAAGGAAAATTTCGGCTACTATGTCAAGGTCGAGGTAAGGATTTGATTTGTATAGTTTTATGGTTTATTTGAATGATTTAGACATGAAATTAGATGGGTTTCAGGTTAGATTGTATCAATTGATGCATATGGATAGAAATTCCTAATTTCAAACCATAAATTAAAGTTGTTTGCTTTGGCTATTTGAATTAGTGTTAGTTAATGATAATTAAGCTTAGAATATGTTAATTGGAGGTTAATGGATGATTATTTTTTGATTATTTTGGTGTAGAAAACAAAGATGAACAAGATTGCCTATTTTGCCTCATTTGAAGAAATGGGTGGAAATGAATTTTCCTAAGCAATTGGAAGCATTTGATGATTCTTATATGCATCATATAACATGTCTATAGCATTGAAATGTTGATTGAAAACCATATATAAAACCCCATTCTTAGCCGAACCAAAAGTTACTATTCATGCCTATGTTTTTGCTTGATTTTTCTTTGGAATTCCTTAGCCAATTTGATTCCTTAAATATTGTTTAATATTGTATAATTGTTGCCTACTGTGTTGCCTACAATGTGAGCTTGTTGTTTGATGAATTGGGTATGCCAACTTTGCACCAAAACCTAACATAAAGGCTTGCCCTATTATGCCCACTATGTGTTTGATAAAATGCCTAGTTGTAATTCCATAGGCCTATCACATTTTTCTTCTATAGGCCTACCATTTGAATGCCATCGTCGCCAGTGACATTGGCATGCCAATTGGCCTACCGATTTCCTTTGTATAACCAATCTTTGTTCCATACCTTTGTTGTTTACTAAATATATTATCATTGATTATATATCGTCTATTGCTATGCCATTAATTAAATTGTTACTTGATATAAATGATATTGAGCTTATTGCCAGTGGTGATACCATTATTGCATAATGGTATCTATTGATATGATTTTCACTTGTATTGACCTAAATGTGGTTTGACAGAGTTGCTGCTTCGACAGGGTAGTGGGTACATACTGTCGGTAATGTGCACATTGATATTGATGTCCTAGCTGGGAAGGGTTATTGATCTTAGCCATAAGACCTGATCAGTCTTATGTTTACTTGATATGAGATCGACTGTGTGACTGCACATAGTCTACGTATTTCAGGGCCCTATATCTGTCTTACCATATGATTCCATGCTATTGATATGACCATTGATCTTCCTGTCATTACCTGTTACTGATTCTGTAACCCAACATTATTGACATATTGGTACCATTTTTTCTCCATTATTACTCATTATTAATCCATCTTATTTTATTGGTGATGCATATAGATTCAC
>CANXYC010366747.1:0-40283 GCA_948193065.1 Aleurites moluccanus
TACTCTCATTGGGAAGAGCGTTCTATCCATGGGTCATGGGTTTCAATCTCATAAGAGCATATTGGTCGCAAGACCATCATCATATAACATTATTCAAACCGGGTTCACATGCAAGAAACATGTAGACTTGATCCAAGAATATTGATCAAGTCATTCACATTGCTCAAGTATATAAATATATATGCAATAGTATAATTAATATAAGAATACTTTGGTCATTTTAATTTCAAAGAACTATTATCTAATAGAATGTTCATACTTACCTCTTTCACTAATTTCTCTTTATTTCCTCCTTAGAAATCTGCCCACTTAAAATCCCTCAATCAAATTTGAATTTTTTCTCCTAAGAAATTTCCCAAATATACAAAATTAGGGTTCTCCAAACCAATAATATTCAACATGTTTCCCTATTAATTAATTATCTTAGAGTCTCTATTCTTAATTTTCAATAACAATTTCATTTATCTCTTAAAAAAACTTGCATTTAATTTGCATTAAATTTTCGGAGTTACTGTTCATGGCAGTCTCAACCTCTTGATTTCTCCCACATTAATTACCATTAATAGCTTCAGATCACTAGAAATAAATTCTATATATCCAGAATTAATTATCCTAACCCACAGACTTAAATAAATCTAAAGAAAATAACTTAGGAAGAAAATTTACCTTATTTCCTTCAAACTGAGATTTCTGCAAATACTGCTCAAATCTGATGATTCTGCCTTAATATAGACTAATCTAGAAGTCTATTGCATTAATCTAAGTATTAATGCTTTAGAATATAAAATGGAACAAATCTGAGAAAAAGATTGAATTTACGAAAGAAGGAAGAAGGGAAAAATCGTGAAAATCGCTGCTGAGGGTACTGGGGTTAAATAGACCTCTGCCCAGAAACACGCTAGCCAGCTCGCCTCGCCAGACCTGCCTCGGCAAAGCTATCTCACATAGACCAGCTCGCCATTCCCACTCGCACTTGCCAGCTCGCCAATCTTGATCCGGCAATACTGCCTCACACATTCTAGCTCTCATATGCTACCTCGCGTATGCGGCCTCACCAGACTCTCCTAGTAACTCTTCGTTGCATATGCTACCTCAGCAATGCTTCTTCGCCTCTTCGTTTCTTCGCGAACTGCCACTTCGCATATTCTCTCTTCGCCTTAGCTTTTCGTCTTTCCTCTTCGCCAAAGCTCTTCGCCTTTCCTCTTCGCCTTAGCTCTTTGCCTACTGCCACTTCAGCAAAATCACTTTGCCATTATGCCACTTCGCATTGCCAATTCACAAGATGCCTCCTCGCATTTTGCTGGCTCGCCAAAACAAAATTCCTCTAAGTTCAATTCTTGCCTAAACATCCCACACTTAGCCAGCTCACAAATGAGCTACAGATATCCTAACCTATTAATTCTTTTTATTACTTACAATCAACATGCAGGAGCACAACATATCCAAATTTCAAATCAAAATAACCAACACACCGACTGTAGTGACTCTCCAAAAGTCACCCAGACTCCTGTCCTAAAATCTAACCAAATAACCCTGATACAAATTACTCTCCATTGAGATATACTTATCCAAAAATTTTGAAATTTTACAACCATCTTCACAACACCCAAAGAAACATTTTTCATGTTCATAACTTCAGCTAATTCTGCCTCAGTCATTCCCAGTAATTCCAAACAGACACTGCATCCTTGCAGAAACTCTCAATCAGACCAGCCTTGCTCAAATAGACACAACTCAATACATACATAGAATTTTGCCAAACCATTTTATATAATTATAACTAAGACATAAATTAATAACTTTCATGTTTTACACTTTACCAAATTTTATCTTTAAGAACATGAAATGATCATCACAAAATCTTGCAGCAATCCAAATAGAAATTCCTGAAATTCTCAACATTCTCATTAAAAATTTTGATAGGTTCTCCAAACATACAAAATCAATAAAAATACTACAAAATGGCACATATTACAAACATCATCCAGTGGTTTGACTAACATAATTGTTGTAAGCAAATTCTGCTTGGGCCAATATTAAATCCCACTGATGAACATGCTTTCCAACAAAGCTGCGTAAGAGATTCCCTAGACTTCTGTTTACCTCTTCAATTTGTCCATTAGTTTGGGGATGACTAGTAAAGCTAAATTGCAATTGAGTTTCCATTTTCTTCCAAAGTGTTCTCCAGAAATGACTGAAAAACTTTACATCTCGATCAGAAATGATAGTCTTTAGAATACCATGAAGACGAACAATCTCTCTGAAATACAAATCAGCAATGTGAGAAGCATCACTTGTCTTTTGACATGGTATAAAATGAGCCATCTTTGAGAATCTGTCGACCACAATCATAACAGAGTCTTTGTTTCTTTGAGTTCTTAGTAATCCCAGAACAAAATCCATACTAACATCCTCCCAAGGGGCTTGTGGCACTGGAAGTGGCATGTACAACCCTGTATTTTGGTTTGTAAGTTTGGCAATATGGCAAGTTTTGCATCTCTTAATATGGTGAACAATATCTCACTCTAGTTTAAGCCAATAAAATTTTTCCTTAACAAGAGCTAGTGTCTTATCTCTGCCAAAATGTCTAGCTAAACCTCCATCATGAGCTTCCCAAATAATAACTTCTCGTAAAGAACATTGTGGCATGCACAAGTGATTTCCTTTGAAAAGAAATCCATCTTGTCGATGAAATTGATGATAAAGACCTTTGGAACTTAGCATCCATGATTTTGCAAAATCAAGATCCTTCTCATACAATTCCTTCAACACTTCAAAACCAACAACTTCTAACTTCAAGGAAGAAAGTAATGCATGTCGGCGACTTAGAGCATCAACAAATCTATTTTGAGTACCAGACTTGTGTTTCAGAAGGAAAGGAAAAGCTTGCAAAAACTCACTCCATACTGTATGGCGATGATTGAGTTTTTGTTGAGAGTTCAAGTACTTAAGGGCCTCGTGATCAGAGTATAAGATGAACTCCTTAGGTAGCAAATAATGGCTTCAGTGATCTAAAACTCGAACAATGGCATAAAACTCCTTGTCATACGTGGAGTACTTGAGTTTTCCATCATTTAACTTCTCACTAAAAAATGCAATTGGTCGGCCTTCTTGACTAAGAACAACACCAATTCCAACATTAGAGGCATCAAAATCAACTTCCAAGTGCAAATACAGGTGCTTCAGTAATTCATTTCTTTAATTCTTCAAAACTCTTTTCTGCCTTTTCATTCCACACAAAACGATTTCCTTTCATACTCTCTGTGAGTGCAGCAGCAACTGAACTGAAGTTTTTTATAAAGCGCTTATAGAATGAAGCTAAGCCATGAAAGCTTCGAACTTCATACAGAGTTGTTGGAGTAGGCCAATTGACAATAGCATCAACCTTACTTTGATCCATTTCAATACCTTGGCTAGAAACAACATAGTCAAGAAATATCACTCTATCAGTTAAGAATGAGCACTTCTCAAATTGGCATAGAGTTTTTGCTCTCTAAGTACTTAAAGTACTTGTCGAAGATGGGAAATGTGCTACATTCTATCATTGCTATAGACCAAAATGTCATCAAAATAAACAACTACGAACTTTCCAATGAAAAGTTGGAATACTTCATTCATCAGTTGTATAAAAGTGTTAGGAGCATTAGAAAGACCAAATGGCATCACAGTCCACTCATACAAATCGTCTCTAGTCTTAAATGTAGTTTTCCATTCATCTCCAGGGCGTATTCGAATTTGATGATACCCACTTCTAAAATCAATCTTTGAGAAAAAAGTGGCCCCATATAATTGATCTAGCAAATCATCAAGACGAGGTATCGGGAATCGATGCTTGATAGTGATCTTATTCACAGCACGACTATCAATGCACATGCGTCAAGACCCATCTTTCTTAAGAACCAGTAAAGTAGGAACAACACAAGGAGTAACACTTTCTCTTACCAAACCTTTCTCTATAAGCTCTTTGACTTGGCGTTGGAGCTCCTCATACTCCTTTGGACTCATCCGGTATGCAAGCTTATTGGGAATAACTGACCCAGGGATAAGGTCAATTACATGTTGTATATCCCGCATTGGTGGCAAGCCTGAAGGAATCTCATCAGGTAAAACATCATAAAAATCTTTAAGTAACAGTTTCAATTCTTTTGGCAGAAACAAAGAAATCTCATTCTCTTCTAAAAGCAATAGAAAACATGTTATTTGTGAGTTCTGGTATGCCTTCTCAAAGTCAAAATTAGTTATTAAACACTAGTCTCCGAGGACTTCTTAAGGCGATCTTCAAGTCTTAAAGGATTCAAATTTAATTTTCACACCATTCTTAGTGAAGGAATAAGTATTCTTATAGCCATCATGAGTAGCACGACGATCATATTGCCATGGTCATCCTAACAACAAGTGGCAAGCATCCATCGGTAAGGTATCACACCAAACTACATCTTCATACTTTTTGCCAATTGAAAATTGAACAAGACAACGTTTAGTGACCTTCACTTCATTTCCTTTCCTCAACCATTTTAATTTGTAAGGCTGAGGATGATCCTCGACAGGTAGCTTGAGTTTTTCAATCATATAATTCTAAACAACATTTTTGCAACTCCCACTATCAATGATAACATCACAAACTTTTCCTTTTGCAGTGCAACGAGTTTGGAAAATATTATGACGAAACCAACTTTCATCTTCAATAATCAGGGTCGTATTAAGACTTCGACGTATAATAAGAGATTCACCATGGTCAGCATAGACAACTTCTTCATCTTTCTCATCAAATTGAGGTGATTCTTGTTCATCAGAAGTGTTGTCATCTACTTCTTCTATGAAAGATATAATTCTTCTATTTGGACAATCTGCAGCAATATGCCCAAATCCTTGGTATTTAAAGCACTTCCTTGTACTGGAAGTAGCAGGTCGATTCGGGCTGACATTCTTATCACCTTTAGGAACTTCTTTTGAAAAACCTGCCTTTGTTGAAGATGAGAATTTTGAAGTTTGATTCTCATGATTATGAGCATCTTGCTTGGTTCTAATGGAATTGGAAAATTTCTTTCTTGATCTTTGCTTTTCCACCTTAATTGCTAGTCGAATAACATTATTCAACGTCTAATAGGGTTGGAGTTGTACAATGTCTACAATTTCATAATTTAAGCTCCCAAGATAACGCGTAATTATTTGTTCTTCTGGTTCATGTATGTCACACTTCATAAGTAATTGTTCAAATTCCATAGTATATGCTTCTACAGTCAAAGAACGTTGATGTAGATTATGAAATTTATTAAAAGCTTCTTGACGATAGTGCTCAGGAAGAAAGTAAGCTCTCGACGCATCTTTTCCCAAGTTCGAATCTTGTTTTTACCTTCCCTTTACCTTTGACGCTTTAAATTTTCCCACCAATTAGAAGCATGTTTCTTGAGCTTGATAGCAACAAGTTTGACATGCTTATCATCAGGAATGTCCTTGAGATCAAAGACTCGTTCAATGGTATGCAACCAATCAAGAAAATCATCAGGTTGTAATCGTCCCTCAAAGTCAAGAATTTCAATTTTGATGCCTAAATCTCATGATAGTTGGTAGGCTGGTCTTCGGTGATGACGATGAGCTTCTTCCTCTGATGAAGAAATATGTTCATCATGGAAAGGATTAAGTTCTTCACCACTATCTTCTTAGTTCTCAATTGGATCTTGATTTTGATGGCCTTGTAGAACCTCAACTTGTTGTTGCAGTTCTTAGATTTGATGTCATAATCCTTCCATTTCAATCTCACATTGACGAGCTGTATTTTGACGTCTAAGTGGCATGGTTATTGTAAAATACATACATACATACATATATATATATATATATATATTAGAGGAAAACAATGAAATGGTTATGTAGATATCACAAGCCAAAGCTCTAATATCAACTGATGTAGAGATATATAGAGATAACCGATTTTGGCAAGGTTAGAAACCCCAGTACGGTAGATATGGCTAAAGACACAACCTTGGTAAACCAAGTCAAGGATACAGATAGCTCACAATCCTTAGGAATCAACCAAAAAAGAAAAGGAAATTAGAGAGAACTACTCACTCAAGAAATATTTAAGTCTTCGTTGTTGTATTTCATTTAGCCTTAAAATAACCATATATATAGATTTACAAAAGAGCTAACTTACATGCATTTAACTTGTTACATTAAACTTAAGTAAGTTAAGTAATTGATATTTAATAACTTAAATCTTTTATAACATAATAACTTATTATATTAACTTTACTTTAACTCTTCTTCATTTATTCTTCTTTAACTTTCAATTCATTAATGCATTACATTATTACACACAATTATTGAATTAAAGGTGAATATGATAATATGAAAATAGAACAAGAAAAATTGAGAGAAAAGTTGGGCATTAGGTTGACTTGCTATTAATAATTGATTCATTTGTGATTATGAGTAGGGTCATGAAAATTGACACAGCACATTTCATCACTATCTCATTGACTATTGCAAATATATGTACATGTACACACACATATGCTCTCAGGTATACCGTATCTCAACTCTATCTATATATGTAGGGCAACTTGTCTCTCAATTATTATTTTTTCCTTGGCTCTTCATTTTGGCCTACCATCCACGTTAACGAGTCTATATTTGATTTGCAAATTTCTAATATTTAATTAGAGTTATTTTTATTTTATTTATTTATGTTTTATTTAATGGAAATTTTTTTTGCCAATTGGCCTTGTTAAAATATAAAATCTTACATAAATTAAATATAAAATATTAAATAAATTTATATATAATTGGACTCTCTAATCTCAATAGTTTATTTTTTAGGATAATACTCTAAAAAATGGACTCTCCAATATTAATAATTAGTCTTTAAGATAAACACTCTCAAAATTATATAAGTTTTCAACATCTCACGATATGGTATTAGAACGTGAAAATGATTTATACTCTCTTTATATCATAATTTAAACTGAAATTTCAATTTATCTTTTAATTTTCGACATATTTCAAATTTAATTTGATTTCAATTATTGCTCCATAGTTGATTTATTTTAATTTTCTTCCCTCAATGATAAATTTCAGATTTGTTTATTCATTCATATTGAATTTTTAATTTCGCCTTGTGATAATTTTATTTTTATTGTCTCTTCGCTCATATCAGACGTTCAATTCTATCGACTTCCATCATAAATTTGTAAGTGACAACTATATTTAATAAAAAAAATTATATTGACTTAATTACCACTTGGAGGAAATGTTAAGATATAAAATTTCACATCAATTAAATATAAGACGTTAAATAATTTGACTATTTATCTTTAATAGTTAATTTTTGAGATTATATATTCCAATATTTATAAAATGATTAAAATACCATGAATTTTTTAACTTTTTGCAATTCTACCATATTCTTGAAAATTAGACTATTATATTACTCCAAATTAATAAATTTGTTTACAATCATACCTTACAATCGAAATAGCTCCTTTTTTATGTTTACAAAAAATAAAAAGTAACAAATATGGGTGAGTAATCGGTTGGTTTGTTTTAAATTAAATTAAATTTTAGAAGAATCAAATTAATTGAGTCAAATTAATTTTTAAATTGAATCAAACAAAATTATTTTACAACCAAACCAATATAGTTCCATTTGGTAATTCAGTTTTTTAGTAACATATTATTTTACAATAAAATTAAATCATTTTACAATCGAACTAAGACATTTCAATTTGATAATTCAATTTTTTAATAATATATATATAATTTGATGGTTTCGATTATTATAGTTTTTTGAATATAAACTAAAGAGAAATGAATAGATCAAAAATTAAAAAATTTTAAATCGAATCAAACTAAATTTTAAAATTAACAGAACCAAATAAATAGAATTAAATTCGAATCAATACAATTTAGATTATTTTGATTTTTTCTCAACCGTAATACGAAATAAAGATAGAAAATCAAACTTATTCATGAATATTCTCCGTTTATAGGTGCAATATTGGAAAATATTTGTAGTATTTCTATCAATAAATAATTTCAATTCAATTAAAAATAAAAATGTTTTCTATTATCTGTTTAAATTCCTTCTGTCTCTATTTTCTAGAATTCCTTATGCTCTATCGACTTGAAAATAATTAGTGTTTATAAGAAAAAGTGTTTTGTCTATTTGTATTGTATAATAGTTAATAAATTTATCAATTTATAATATAATAAATTATTTTTAAAAAAATTAAAAAATTATAAAACCGATCGAGTTGATTTAAAAATGGATGGTTTGATTTATTTCATGAATAAAAAATTAAAAATTATTTGGTATATTTTAAAAAATTATTATTCTATATTTGTCCCATTTAGCGAAACAATTAATACAATGCACCTGCACACGAACCAACTAGCACCACTATGATCAACAACAGCCACTGCCAGGGAGTCAATAGGCCAACATGCAACACGAGTCAATGCTTCCCACTTTACACCTTTTTTTTAAATAATAATAATAATATATTATTATTAGACGTCGTATATTTATATATTTGCCGACAATGCTCAGACACATGTTCACATTTTAATGGTCCACGTACGTGTTAAAGATTGTAATCTCTTATGTATATTCAAACAATTCAATTTTATTTTCAAATTAATTAATGTTGTTTCCAATCTGTTGGGGTCAAGAAGCCACATACACAACTAATATTATTAACCTAATTAATATGATCTAATCCCAACTTAATTATAGGAGCAAATGTTAATCATTTTTTTTTTTTTTTGCCAAAGATAAATTGATATATTGTTGAAAAATCATCAAACCAATACACAGAAGCTTGGCTTCTTAACTGAGCATGCTCTGAAGCCAATGCCTAGATCATGATGGTTAAAACAAAGTACCATTAATAAGGACTTTTTATGCCACCTCCATTAATAACTCTAGGAACAAAAACAAACGAACACAGTGGAAAACCAACAGAAAGTCTAAGAGTATCTTTCATAGATAGTTTTCTTTTACCCCTTTTATTTTATTTTATTTTATTTTTCAATTACAACTAAAATCTTTCTTAAATATTAAATATTAATTGAAGTAATCTTTTTACTAAATTAACAATAATTTTTCTCTAACATTAATCAATTCTAATTGATAATAAATAAATAATAATTTAATAAATTATTTAAATTTTTATTATTAAAATTAAATTTCATACATATTTTCTTCCATATAGTATATTAAATTTTTGATATTATTATTTTGATAATAATTTTTTTTAAAATATTTAATATGAGAGGATTTAAAGTTGAATGAAGAATTAAATTATTTATTTTCTATTTATCAATTTTTTAAAATTCATATATTTATACTGAAATTAGTTTAAGAATTATATTATTTATTTATTTATTTATATATCCTATCAATTTAAATTTTTTTAATGGTTATTTATGATTTCTCCTTGTAGAATGATCTATTATATTATCTCCCTCTGATAATTGTGTTGTTATATTATTAGACCCTTTCATTTAATTTTATCTATATTTTTCGTCAATCAATTATAAAATAGTTAACAAACAAATAAATTTTATTTTAAAGACAGAAATACCTTTTAAGCTTTTTTATTATTAATTTAAAAATACGTTAAAAATTAAAAATTCAATAACATAAAACAGATCTATGCCTATTTTGATTTCTCAGAACAACCACAAATCCACGACCAATAGAACCACTACCTGACCTGCCACCTCTCCCTCCAATCCCATAGCCACCATCACCCCGACCACTATTATATCCTCCGCCACCACTTCCTCTCCTTCTCCCACATCCACCACTGCCCCACATCCACCATTGTCAAACACAACATGTGAAACCCAGGAGTTCCTCTAACTTCTGTGAAGTTTCATTCAGAGCCAGGTGAGACCTACGAGCTGAGATTTAGAAATTGGGGTTAATTTCAAGTGGGTTTTGGTGAGGATGAGAATGATGACTGTTTTTATTTTTATTTTTGTTGTTGGGCAACGAGTTTGGA
Organism: Aleurites moluccanus; assembly: GCA_948193065.1. NCBI lineage: Eukaryota > Viridiplantae > Streptophyta > Magnoliopsida > Malpighiales > Euphorbiaceae > Aleurites > Aleurites moluccanus. The sequence goes on from CANXYC010366747.1 coordinate 10,008, forward strand.
AGCAATGGAGAGAGAGGAATTTTTAAAAAAAAAATTTTTTAATCGATGAACTATAACCCTCCATCCATCATCGATTAGAATGTTTCGTTCATAAAACGCAATGATTTCTCTATGATTTGTGATCATCCCCTTCTGATGATGATGACAATGTTAACGAGGCATGGTCACGCTCTTAGACAAATAGCTTTTTCAACGAAGGCCAGAAACCAAGTTCAACGGAGAGAGCCTGCATTTCACTATCTACAGAAACCTATCAATGGCTTCAATTGTTTAAAAATTTATGGTTCCTTTAATGAAATTTAATCGGCGATGGGTAGTAAGGTGGTGGTTGATAGAGAGAAAGAAGGCTAAATTACATCATGAACTTAACCTTTAATTAATCATCATCCTCAAATTTTAATTTATTACATAAAAATTTTCAAATAATAATTTTATCGCACTGATAATTTTTATATTATTTTTCAGTCAAAATTTTATTAAAATATATATGTGCCATCTGATTCAATATTTTTAATATTAATTTACATAATTTAAAATACTACGTGAATTTTTTTATATTTATATATTTAATAAAAAATAAAAAATAAAGAAAGAAAGAGAGAATAAACTCTTTTTCATCTTCATCTTATTCCTAGCAAATCAAAATCTCAATTCATCAACCTTTAAATCCCCATCTATCAATCTTTAAATCCAAATCCATAAATAGGACTATATTTATCTTATTTATTCATTCACATAAATTAAAAACCATCGACATTCAATAAATCCATTCAAATCTATCTTCATCAAACATCAAACCACAAAAAAAAAATCAAAAATTAAAACTTGAAATTAAAAATAAACCTATTTTTCATTCAAAACCCATCTTCATCATACCACCAAAATCACACATCTAGATTTGCTTTGCCTTTTTGGTTTGGTTTATCGCTTCTGGTTGTGGAATCGCTTCTGGGTGTGGGTTTGATTTTTGTGGTTTGAGTTTAAGATTGTCTTCTAAGTTTGGATGGAGAAGACGATGATTCTGGGTGTGATATCATAAGTTTAATTTTGGAAGTTTGATTTTGAGATGGTTGTTGGGTTTAAAGATGAACAAAGAATGAGTTTTTGATTTTGAGATTGTTGTTGGGTTTGAAAATGAATAGATAATTGGTTTTGATTTCGAAATTGTTGTTGGGTTTGAAGATGAATAGAGAATAAGTTTTTGATTTTTAGATTGTTGATGGGTTTGAAGATAAATAGAGAATGGGTTTGAAGGTTTTGATATTGTTGCTAGGTTTGAAGATGAAAATCAAATGGGTTTAAAGTGAATAGATTGTTGTGAGGTTTAATAATAAAAATGGATTTGATTTTATGTTTATTTTTTATTAAATAAATATATAAATATAAATATATATTTATAAATAAATTAAAAATCCACGTGGCTTTCTAGATTAGCATGAATAATTATTAAAAATGCTGAGTCAGATACCACATATACATTCCAATAAAATTTTGATCGGAAAACAGTATCAAGGATTACCAATGCGATAAAATCGTTATTCAGGGATTTTTGTGTAACAAATTAAAGTTTAAAGACAACGATAAATTAAAGGTTAAGTTCAGAAACAATAAGTATAATTTAACCAGAGAAAAAAGAAAGGAAGTAGCTTTTGCTCTTAGTTATTTCTGGCTTTTTGCATTATAATTTTTGTCTTGGTTGATACCCAGATTTAGGTTTGTTGAAGTAGTGAATTTTTGTCTTTTTTTAATGCAAAAACTTGAATTTCTTAGCATTGCTTTCATTTTGATACTATGATTTAGGGTTTTCTGGGTTTTGAGCAGATAATAGAAAAGAAGTAAATGAGTAAAAATTAAATCATAGAGACATTTCAGTTTTTTCCCTCTTTTTAATTAAAAAATGGACGTAAATTTTACAGAATGACATAATTGTATATTAAGTCAAATATCAGGAAAAGTTAATGTATCTTTAAAATGTTAGGGGGGAGTTTAGGTCATTTTACAGAAGAAAAATCGTAATTAATCAATTTTTAATATACTTATTTTTTTAATTTTTTATATTAAAAAATATAATGTAGATGGATATTCCTAATCCTAAGATTTTAGTTCTGCAATTGGGTATTGCAAGATGATAACTTACTTTTATGATCATTAGTTCATAATGTATTTATTTTCTTTTCTATTAATTCATTATTGTTAACTTTATATTTTCATTAAGAATTAGTGCTTTGCGGATGACCCCTAGTTTAGTTGATTAAGGATGAGACTTTAGAACTCGGAGGTTCCATATTCAACCAAACTCCGGCTTTGTGCGAATAGTTTATGTAGAAAATATTTATATTGTATAAAATATCTTCTAATAAAAAAAGGTTAATTATAAATTTGATACTTAAATTTTTTAAATTTTATTATTTTAGTGTTTGAATAATTTTTTTATTCAATAAAATATCTGAATTATCCACAAGTGTATCATGGTGGTGCTTTTGGCAGGATTTTGCTCACCTGAGTTCATAATCAGCACTATGGGACCCGTTTGATTATCCACATCAACACGTCACGTCAAACACTATAAACATAGTTAATAAAAAAGACAAAAATGCCCTTTATATTTGTTTCTTTGTTTCCCAGTATTCTGGCCCATCTCTACCTCTTTTTCATGTTCCTTTTCCCTCTCTTCTCTCTCTCTCTCTCAACACCTCTTTGAATCGAGAGTCATGTCCAAGTTCTGATCTCGACATCAACCCTTTCCTCTTGTCTCACCATTCACTTACTTTGGGTTCTTTCTCAACTCATCGCTGGACGAGCCAATAGTGTTGTTTGGAGAATGAGAAATGGAGAGAAGGATTGGTTAAGGATGCTAATGACGAAGCTAGATGCTAAAAGACAGTTAAAGAAACTAATGAAAGCTCATGAAGAGGAGGAGGATGCATGTATGGTTTTGTTGTTCTAATATAGGTTTTGATTGTATGGGTTTGTTTGACTATTTATTTTAATTTCATTTTTCCTCTGTTAAATTTATGAGTCGGTTCGCCGTTGATTTGTGTTGCTTTTTTATTTTATTTTTCAAAAATTAATTTGTTCTTATGTTTGTGTTTAGAATTTGAGTTTGAATATGAGAGGAAAATTTAATGGGTTTTGATTTTTTTTTTTTAATTTGAATATCATTTATTTATTTTAATTTATGGGTTCTAGTTATCAAGATTGTCCATTATGTGGTTAAAAAAAGGGAACAAAAAATATTTATTTTCATTGAAATTCAAGTAGAGGCTAGAAATGGTTGTTCAATTCAACACTTCATGGACACATTGAAGTTAAAATCGAACAAATAGCTAAATAGCCAAACCCTAGAGACAGGAGAAAAAGGATTGAAATGAAAATTTACAAGAGAAAGAGGTTGAGGCAGAGGCTGACACAGATTTTGAGTGCAAGGAAGTATTAGATGTATTGTCGGAAAAAAGTCGAGTGCATTTCTGGTAGGCATCACTAGCGATTGGATAGGAGTTTTCTTGAGCTCTTTGTTTGGCGAGTTCAAAAGCGTCCAGTTTTCTCTTTTCGTTGCCACCATTAATTAACTCTCTTTTTGCATTTCTTTTTGTTGTTGTTATTCTCTCATAGCTTTATAATGTGCTGGAGAGTGTGAAAAAGAAAAAAAAAATATAAGTTTATTTTGGTCTTTTCATATATAACGAATGACGTGGCAAACTGATATATTTAAGTAACAAATTTCACAATACATAATCAACACTCAAATGAGTTTTAACCGGTCAGAAGTACTATATTAATGCATTATTACAAAGTTCTAACACTTGATTGAATAAAAAAATTATTCAAATGAAAAAAGCAAAATTAAAAAAGTAGGAACACTAAATTTATAATTACTTAAATAATAAATAAAACATTTATTTTAATATATATAACAATATATCTCAAATATTTCAATTAATGACACGTGCTTTTGTGTATATATAATCCATTTCCATTAACAAAAGAAACAACGAATATGCCAAGTCTAAGGGTCAACAAAAGCAATAAACTTCCTTTAAATTCTACATGTGTAAAGTGATACTTAATGAAACAAAGATTTAAATATATACCAAATCCCACTTTAATGATTAATTTAGAGTTTAAACAATATTATAATATAAATAAAATATCTCCAATTCCAAACAACCAAGTCATGATATCGATTTTGATTAATTGCTGATTGAATTTGTTAACAAAAGTTTGACACTCTAATTAACAATTTATAAAATAATGAAGAGTGGAATAGTAAAATAAAATTTTAAATACGCAGCAAAAAATCAAAATCAAGAATCTTATCATGTTTAACGTGATTTGTTTCTCAAAGATTATTCACTAACTTAAAGAAAGCAAATTTTTTGGATTTTATCTCAATAATTAAGCAAAGTGATGAGTTTTCTTTTTCATGGGAAAGTTTTGTGAGTGTTTTGAGGGGTCAATCTCCCACCCATCATCAATCTATAGCTAGAGTAACTCACCATGTGCTATGTCTTTCCTATTTAAAGATTGTGACCAATTTTATATGTATATAAATATATTGGGAGAATTTTTTTTTTAATTCATTAATTCTCATAAAGCGCAAACAGAACAAAAGGCAGCTATCATTTCACCATATTTATGTCTCTTTCAAGAGAAAGTGTGCTAGTTATTATCCCAAAATAATATATATATATATTGCAAAACATATGATTAAAATTATATTAAAAAATTATAATATAAAAATTTATTTTATGAGAAAAAATTAGAAATTTAAACTAGAAAAAATTAGAAATTTAAACTGTTATTTAAGAATCATATTTAAGTGATAGATGAAAAAAAAATATTTAATTTATTTTTATATTAATTTGTTTAATCTTACTTATATTAATTAATGTTCTAGATTGTTAAAAGAATCCTTATATAATGTCACTAATTCATTCTTATTGTCTGCATTGCAAACATCTGGGTATGTTTTTTCCTGCCTAGAAGGAATTCCTTCAAGTTTTCATTTAGATAAATAGCTATTTGATATGAGAATGAATTTGAATTTAAATATTTAATTATTTTTAATGATTATATATCTAAATGAAATTTAAAAATAAATGAAGGTACTGAAATTAAAATTTTATCCTAAAAAGTATAAAATACACACATACATATCACATTTTATTCTAAAATAAAACTCATATACTTATATATTTTTTCATTATTGTTTATATTTTGTAAAAAAAAATTCATATTTATTTTTATAAAAAATTGAAACAAACATATTGATTTATAATTTTTTATTTTATTAAGAGAAAAAAAAACTTTAATATAATCAATAATAAGGATAAAATATTATTTAGTCTCGGACTTTTAGTGAAATTAACAATTAAATCTCTATTTTTTAGAAAGTAATTATTAAATTTCTACATTTGATTCCGTCATATAAACTGATTTTTTTATTAAATTTTCTGTGAAATATCATGAAAAATATGAAAATACGATTTATTTTTCATCAAATTTTATTTTTTGTCATTTCATTAACCCTTCTCCAAATTTTTTCACTTTTCATCACCATCAAATCCCCATTCTTCACATAATTTTACCAATCATAATATTCACACATAAATATTCTTTTATTAAAGAAAATTCCAAAAATCTAAATTTGCAAAAATCAAGATCAAAAAATAAAAAAATAAAAAAATCAAGTACTAAAAAATAAAGAAAACGATACCAACAATAGAAAGAGAAAGAAAACAACCTGAAAAATGAAAAATGAAATAAAAAAATCAAATAACTAAACAATAAAGAAAATGATACGGACAATAGAAAAAGAAAGAAAACAATATGAAAAATTAAAAATGAAAGAAAAAAAAAAAAGAAAGAAAGTGAAAGATAATGAAAGAAAATAGAGGAAAAAAAATATAGAGATTGTGAAAAGTTATTTTATTTTATTTTTTAATCTTTTTAAAAAAAATTAACAAAAAATCTGAAAAATTTAATAAAAAAATTAATTTATATGATGAAATTAAATTATAAAAATCCAATAGATACTTTTTTAAAAAATAAGTATTGAAATATTAATTTCTCTGAAAATTAAAAATTAAATAATATTTTACCCTAATAATAATTAGCAATCTCAATTTCTCTCATGTTACCGGAAATGGGGATGTTTCTATTGGGCCAGATCAAGCCCATCTAGCCATACCACTATTTTCAAATTTCCACGTCTTTTACGGGACTGGCCATAAGCGAAACAGGCAGGGCGCCCATGGTGGTAACAACTGGCAGATGATGCATGAGCTATGGAGATGAGCAGATTTTCTTCTTATGAAACTTGTAATGATTACCCGCCAACCATATTGCGAAACCCTCCACAGAATCGCCAAGCAACGGCCTTCTACTTCAAGGAAGCTTCATACGCGTTATCATGCATACCAACTGCTCGATAAAAATCCTCAACCAAATGTTGTCTTCGTTCACAGGTCCATGCTCGATTCTATACACAAAAACATCCCTTTTCAAGCACTTCAAATCTTCAAGAAACACCTTCGATTGGGTTTCCTCGGAAACATTGATGAAGTTAGTGTTTCCCTGGCCCTCAAATCTTGCTGTGGAGACTCATTACTTGGGTCTCAAATCCATGGGTTTGCTATTACTTCTGGATTGATGTCTCATATTACGGTTCCGAATGCGCTAATGAATATGTACTGCAAATCTGGACAGTTTAGTCAAGCTTTGCTTATTTTTGACGATTTAATCGGTCCTGATATTGTTTCTTGGAATACAGTGCTTTCGGGGTTTCAAAGCAGTGGAGATGTTTTAAATTTTGCTCAGAAAATGAATTCAAGTGGCATCGTTTTTGATGCTGTGACTTATACTACCATTCTTTCGTTTTGTTCTTGGAAGGAAGAGTATAAGTTTGGATTACAATTGCATTGTTGTATACTGAAATTTGGATTAAACTGTGAAGTTTTTGTTGGCAATGCGCTTGTAACTATGTATTCGAGATGGGGAAGTTTATTGGAGGCTAGAAGAGTGTTTGACGAAATGCCAATCAAGGATTTGGTTTCATGGAATGCAATATTATCAGGGTATTCACAGGAAGTAATTTACGGGCTAGAAGCAATTTGGATTTTCATAGAAATGGTTAGAAGAAGAATACAACTTGATCATGTCTCTTTTACTAGTGCAGTTTCAGCTTGTGGTCATGAGAAAAAAGTAGAGCTTGGGAAACAAATACATGGTTTGAGTATAAAAAGAGGGTATGGGAAACATGTCTCAGTTGGTAATGTTCTCATCTCAACGTACTGGAAGTGTGGGGTCATTGAAGATGCTAAATTGATGTTCCAAAATATGGATGAGCGGAATGTAGTCTCGTGGACTACAATAATATCAATTGATGAAGAAAACGCTGTCTCTCTCTTTAATAAGATGAGATCAGATGGGGTTTATCCCAATGATGTTACATTTATTAGTTTAATCCATGCTATAACTATTGGGAATTTGGTTGAATCAGGCAAGACAGTTCACGGGTTTTGTATGAAGTGTGGTTTTTTACTAGAATCAACTGTTTGTAATAGTGTTATCACCATGTATGCTAAGTTTAGATCCATGCAAGACTCATTGAAGTTTTTTAAGGAGCTTAACTGCAGAGAGGTGATAACATGGAATGCTTTAATTTCTGGATTTGTACAAAATGGATTGTCTCAAGAAGCTATCCGCACATTCTTCTCAGCACGTGTGGAATCAAAGCCTAATGACTACACATTTGGTAGTGTCTTGAGTGCAATTGGTGCTGCTGAGGATGTATCTTTAAAACATGGCCAAAGGTGCCACACTCAAATAATAAAACTTGGATTAAACACCAATCCAATTGTTTCTAGTGCTCTTCTTGATATGTACGCAAAACGTGGTAGCATTTTTGAGTCTCAAAGAGTTTTTGCTGAAACATCTCAAAGAAGCCAATTTTCCTGGACTGCAATTATCTCTGCCTATGCAAGGCATGGAGACTATGATTCAGTCATGAATTGGTTTGAGAGGATGGAGAAGGAAGGTGTGAGACCTGACTCAATCACCTTCCTTTCTGTAATTGCTGCCTGTGGAAGAAAGGGAATGGTTGACATGGGCCGACAACTCATTGACTCAATGATAAAAAACTATCAGATTGAACCATCCTCAGAGCATTATTCTTGTATGGTGGATATGTTGGGTCGTGCAGGGCGACTAAAAGAGGCAGAGGAGCTCGTGAATCGCATTCCAGGAAGGCCAGGACTGTCTGTGTTGCAGAGCTTATTAGGGGCTTGCAGGATACATGGAGATGTGGAGATGGGAGAGAGGGTAGCTAATGCTTTGATAGCAAGGGAGCCTACAGATTCAGGCTCATATGTCTTGATGTCGAACTTGTATGCTGAGAAGGGACAATGGGAAGAGGTTGCAAAGTTAAGAAAAGGGATGAGAGAAAAGGGTGTGAAAAAGGAAGTAGGGTTTAGTTGGGTAGATGTTGGAGATATTGATGCATCCTTGAGTTTGCATCCATTTTCATCAGGAGACAAATCCCACCCACAATACGAGGAGATATATAGAATGGCAGAATGTTTAGGATTAGAAATGAAGTTCTTGAGACAGAAAAGGCATTGGCAATATAGCCTCATGAAAGATGTAAACATTAGAGACTCTCAAGATGGGGTGATAATTTTGTTCTTGTAGTTTTCGAAATGTAATTCATGTCCCGATTAATTTTTGAAAAAAAATTGAGATTTCAATTTAATCGAACGGTGTGTTGTTCTCTTTTCATTGTGTTATGTCCTCGATACAGCGAAATGCCACCTGAGGTTGGCAAGTGTGTATTGTAGTCGGCAGGATTCTAAGGACGAATTTGAATTGGTTGATGAAAAAGTTTTTCATCGAAAGTTAAAATTTAAATGGATCGAAAAGATTATTCTATGTAAAAAAAGTGAGAACTTAAATGAAGCAGATAAAATTTTTTCATAAATTAATGCGATTGCTTGTTTTGGCGACCTAGCTTTTTTCAATAGATTCCAACCCGCTTGATTTATCTAAAACTAGTAATAATAAGATTAAATAAATTTATTTATGAGTTTTTCTTTAATATATATATATAGTGTAATGATATAACTAAATTCATAATAATATAGTAATATTTATATTATGACAAATAAAATATATAAGCAGATACAGAAAATTACCACTTCAAAAAATGAACATACTCTAATTTACCTTAATTCATTTCTTCAACGAACAATTTTACATGTAAATAAATTTTAAAAAGGAAAGTCATTATTTGAGAACTCAATTGGGAAATGCTGTAAAGCATTAGTAGTGGTAATGTCTTCAAATTAGCAAGTTCCTAACCAGCATAACGTACTCGAATACATCAAATCAAACAGATTTTGGTAATATACATGATATGAAATTTTAACATAATTCATGTATTCTTCTTTGGAACGCATTTAGTCCCATTCAGCTCAGAAAGTTCCAACTACTTGTAGGCCATTAGTGCCCTTGAAATAGATTACAAGCCTCACAATCATCCTCTCTCATTTCAAAGTACTGTAAATCACTATCACCACATATTATTCACTGCAAGTTGCATAACTACACAACAAACCATTAAACAGTTAACTATTTTTCATCTTAAAATATCCCAATCAAGTGCAGTTTCATGAGACCCACGTATCTGAACTTGAGAAACGATAGCAGTATAATGTTTAGAAACTTCTCTAGATATCAAAGGCAGTAATACCACACAGTTGAACCAGAGCTCAATTATAATCAAATGACACCCTGATGCTCCCATTAGTATAACTTTTCACGATAATGCCAGGTCTAGAATTGCATAACATCACAAAGTAATCTGACCAGAAACTTGGATTTCCAAACACGAACACCCATAATCCATAGAAACAAGTTACAATTGTGAGATTGGGACAAATAATCTCCCAAAAAAATAAATATATCCATGCAAATTAAACTCATAAATAACAGATGCCATTGAGACATATTAATTTTAGAAACAACTTATATCACTTAGTAAATCAACTGTAGCAAAACTTCAAGTAATCTTTAGGCAGCAACAAGCAAACAACTCACATTAAACAAGCCATACAATAAGTTCATAGCAAGACTTATCTCAAGTTTTGGCAAAATATTATATGAGTAAGGTACAATGGATAAGAAAAATCCAAAACTAAGAATCTTAATAAAGGTCATTGTAAAAGCGTTGATCTTTAGTGATAAACCTCATCAGTCAAAGCCTCCCTTGGAACAGCCACTAACAGTCCAAGAGGCCCATCACACCGAATTGCATTCCACAATATTTTATATCAAGAGTTTTTCAATCGCATCCTGCATTAACAAACAAATAATCAGATTCCTGAATGAAATTCATCAACAACATGAATTCCAGAAACGTATCAGAAGGCAAAAACACCTTGAGATGTTGTATTTGGGTCTTCAATTGGCTTCCCTCATTCGTTGTCACAGAGCAAGCAATAACAGGTCTTGTGACGCCACAAGCTCGGCCAAGTGCTTGCTTTGATGGGACAAATACGTAGGGAACATTCTGCAAAATCCAAACAAAAGGGTCAAATAAGCGATTTGGATTCTGTAAAGAGTTGCAGAGTACAACAGAACTTCAATAAATTAGTATTTCTTGCCAGGAAAAAGGATAACATAGTTACAATTGGTTTTATCATAAGAGGCGAAAGCTCCACATCTTAAATGAAAAATAGAATTACATGCCTACTTCAGAACTTAAAATTATAAGGCCCATGAGATGCGGGTCAAGAACAAAAAATAATTCCATTCCCCTCGTTTCTCAAGTGATATGGCCAAATAGGCATACTACAGTATTTTACCTCGCATGTAGAATCTGCCCATAATTGAATCATGGCCAACTATACAAGATACACGAGATGCTCTTTTATATTAAATACCTTAATTTATGTCAGAACCAAATAGATATAGTGGCAGTCCTAATTTAGAGATAAAGAATGTTTGTGAGAGATAAAAACCAAGAAGCAAACTTAAGGGATCAAACATCATTCAAATATGTTAAAGGCCGCACAACTCATTGACAAAACCTTTGGAAACCCAATAACCTAACGAGTAGTAAACACGTATTGTAATATAAAATCCCTTGAATTGAAAACTAACAAAACATAAAAACACACTGCATTTTCCTACTTTATCACACAACACTTCCAATCCAACAACTTCAGTAAGTCAAAGTTAAGAAATTTACTAAAAACCCATCACTAAAAGGGGGGAAAAAGACTAACCTTATCTTCAGCGAGCAAAGGAAGATGGAGAAGAATCTCAAGAGGCTCAGTGTCAGCGGCCATCACAACGAACTCAGAGATACCCCTATTGAGGGTCTTAGTAGCTGAAACCCAACAATTATATAAGATTGTAAAAAAACAAAAACAAACATACACCCAAAAAAACAAAGTAAAAAAAGGGAAGCTGTATTTGCAGAGCTAACCTTCATTGGCTCCTTTTTTGAGTTGCTTGTAATTTTGAGCTTGTTGGACAAGATCCAGGATACTTATGGTGAGCTGGGCATCAGCAAGTGGGTATGCTTTTGGGTTAACAGCTTCAGCTCCTCCTGTCTGCAAAAATCAAAGGCAAAGACGTAAACCAATAGCTCAAAATCAGAAAACAAATGTTTACGGTTGAGGGATTTGAAGATAGAGAGCACACCATATTTGTTTTCCTTCGAATGTAGAAAGAGGAGGCTAGGGTTTTTGCTAGTGATGAAAGAGAAGCGCTGAGCCCTGGGTTTAGTATAAATAAACTCGGTAGAAAGAGGAAATTATATATAGAGGTCCCGAAGGGTCGACTCAAACGACGTTGTTTTATACCTAACCCTCTAATCACCATAAACGATGCTGTTTTTTTTTTTTTTTTAATAAAAATAAAAATAATTTTTAATTAAATAATAAAATTTATTAAAAAATTAAATTTTTTTTTATGAAGATAATAAAGTAATGGATATAATATTATTTCGTCCTTTACATTTGATTGGGCCAAACTAATTAAATAGTCTGTGAGATTTTATTTCGTGTAATAAATTATTTTGTCTTTTTTGTTTCTATTTTCTTTAAAAATAAAAAAAATAAAAAATTAAATTTTTATTCCCTAAAGACCTTTATCTACAACCTCATCTTCCTTCCCCACTACTGTTGAACTCCATATAGCAATTCACAGGTGAATAAAAGTTTTAAATTCTAATGCAATTTATTAACCTATATGCAATAAACTAAGCAAACATAGCACAATAATAGTAAAAATATAGAGAGAGAGAGAAATTTTTAGTTAATTTTATAATAGTTTAGAGCAAATTCTTCTCTTATGTTCATTTTTCCTAAATATTTAATATAGGATTTCACTATTAAGGGTTTGCATCTAACAATTCTTACAACCTTAATTGATTTGGAATTTTACCAATTTATATTAGATATCCAGGATTACACCCAAAGACTCAATTAGTTATAAAGGATTTGAAGTTTAATATTTCTTAGGACTAGTACAAAGTTATTTCAATTAAAAGAGTTAGATTTTAATAACTTTACATAAATGAACACAAAGAAATTTATTTTTAGTGTGAATACAAGATGTTCTAAAATAGAGCATATAGAATTTAAAATTTTAGTGTTTAGATTTCACTTGAATGCACTTAATGTCTTTTAGTCTTTACTTAAGAACTTCACCCATATATAAATATTTAAATTTGGTTCAAAAATGTGAATGTTTTGCAGTGAAAATGAGTGATATTTAGCCCCCCATCATTTTCAATAGCTAAAAATCTGTAGAGATTTTGCTAATGTTTGTTAATTTCTAGTAATATTTGTTACTATATTCTAGCAACATTGGTGACATCCATAAATAAACATGACTTTTTTCTCTATCTTAGAAATTCAATTTTATTTTCGACAGGTAATATTCATTGCAAATGTGTAACAAACATTCTCTTTGCATCACTACTTTAATGAGTAATGCTGGTGATTTTCTTGAACATTAGTGATTTTCTTTAATAACAAACATTTAAGAGTGTAACAAAAGTGATTTTACACTCTGCCTGAAATTCTTGGAATTTAATTAAATGTAACATTTGTTATGCATCAGTAATGTATGTTACTCCCTGTATATCAGCAAAACCTTGACAACAAAATATGTTAAGTGACTTAAATAAAAGAATAAAGTTTTGACATCATTAAAATACACAATGAGACAACAACTACCATATGTGGTCTTTGGCCAAATCATCGAAGCCACAACAGTCCCATCCATGGTTGTCAAAATCAAACTGGATCGGTTGGTCGAACTAAAAAAATCAAGAACCAAACTAAGAACCGGTATGATTACCCTACATTTGTCCGTCCCCCAAAAATCAATTAAAAAATTAGTGAATGGACCGGTAAATAGGTGGAATTAGACCAATTTTTCTTGTTCAAATTGGTTAGCTTTTTTAAAAAAAATTTAATTTTTTAATTTTTGATCAAAAATAATAAATGTCAAATTATATTTATTTTCATCATATATATAATAAATATCAAATTATATATACATATATATATATATACACCTATTTTTTCTTGGTTTAACCTGTTCGATCCCAGTCGAATCTCTGACCCTCTGCCTTCATCGATTCTTTAATCAGTTTGGTTCTGAAAACATTGGTTCTATTGCATAGCCTCCTTCTCCAATGCCAATTTTATCACTACAAGTCTAGATCGGTGCCACTTTCACTCTCGAGGCCAACAACGACTCTCACCATTGAGCGGCAATGCTCGCCAGCGAGTTACAATGGTTCATGCTTCTTTGTCCATCTAGTTCTCTTCTCCGGCTACTGCTACAACTCACAATTTTGTTCAGTTGGTGATTTGTTTTTCCATTTTCTTTGCTTTATATATATATATCTTTTTTCCTTGCAAATTAGTAACAAAATATATTAGTAAAATTTAAGAAATAAAATTAAATAAATTTAAGAAACAAAAATAGATTAGTAAAAACATATTACTATTTTCATTTTCCATTTTGGATTTTACTATAAATTTTAGAAATTTGATGACGTTGGGAGGGTTTTTTATTTTTTGGTGGGATGAATAATAGTAAACGAGGGGCACTTTAATCTATCTATAAGTTGGTAATTCCTATATGCCAATGCTCCTAAAGAGAGGGTGAATTGGAGATTGAAATTTTCTTATGTAAAATTACTCTATATGAGATAAGTTATCGAAATCAATGCAAGTAAACTTCTACGTCTATTTCTCCTAAACCCTTGATTTAGAGTTCATTAATCAGAGTTAGCATTCAAAAGCCTTTACACTTGTAGTTGATATGAAATTTCCCAATTTACACTAGATTTCTAGGATTTCGCCAAATACTCAAGCAAATACAATGAATTTAAAGTTTAATGTCTCTCAATACTAGCACAATACTCCTATAGGGGTAAAATGTTTTCCTTTTTGGATGGAATAAAAAATTTAAGTATAAATAAAAGGTATTTTAATCTTTTTATAGGTTATTAAACCCTATATCGTAACACTCTTAGAGGAGGTGAATGGGAGATCGAAATTTTTAATGCAAAATCACCCAATTTACAATAAGTTATCAAAATCAATGCAAGTAAAAGAAATAGAGTAAGAGTTAGAAAATTCTTAGCCCATTTTTGTAGTGGTTTAGAGCAAACACTTCTCTTACATCTACTTCTCATAGACCCTTGATTTAGGGTTAGAGCTCAAAAGCCATTGCACTTGTAGTTGATCTAAGATTTCACTCTTTATACTTGAATTTTGGGATTTCTCTTAAATACTCAAGTAAATGCAATGAATTTGAGATTTAATGTCTCTCAGGACTAACATAAAGTTATTACAAATGAAAGAGTTTATGCTTAATAGTTTTGCAAAGAGTAAACACAAAGAATGTAAGTGTAAGTACAAGATGTTCTAAAACATAACAAGAAAGATTTGAAAATTTTGAGCTTGATAATCACTTAGATGCACTTTGTATCTCTTAACTTTTACTTAGGAATATCACCCATATAGTTCTTCATTTTAAGTTCAAAATTATAGTTCTGAAGTTAAAATTACATGTACCAACTCCTACATCATTTTCAATGCTAAAAGCCTCTGTAGATTTACTTAAAAATGACAGATAACATTCGTTACTTTGCTTTATAATATTAGTGACTTTTAGGTAATGTTCATTAACATTTTCCTGTGTTGGAAGTCCCAAATTGATTCTCAAAGGGTAATATTCGTTACAAATTGAAAATGTGAGTTGCCAATATTTGACTGTCTTGGTAAGTAACACTGATAAATTATTTGAACCGTTGGTAAAATACAACAATAACTAGTGTGAAGATTCGGTAACAAGCGCAAATTTGCTCTTTGTTTTAAATTTTTGAAATTTAAGTAAATTTAACATTAGTTAAGAATTAGGAATCAACATTACCACCTATATATCAACAAAATAACTTGACATCAAATATTAAATGATTTAAATGGTAAAAAAAAAAATTTGGCATCATCAAAATACACATAAAGACAATATAATTTTTTAACGGTAAAAATAAATGAAATGACTATTTTATTAGATAAAACGGCCAAATAGAGAGACAACTTCATTAATTAGATCAAATCCTAGGAACTAAATAATATTTTACTTGAAAATATTTCCCATTATCATTGGCTTTTGTTTTTTATTTAAAAAAATACTTAAAAATATATACTATGTGTTTTTTCGAATATTTGGAAAATTAATTTTTTATTCTTTTATTAATGTGTCAGAATAGGCCGAGCTTGACAAAAATTAAAAGAAAAATTATATAAATATATGATTTTTTAATTTTTTTAATTTTTAAAGTTTTTTTTTCTTTCACTTTTATTATTTTTTGGTTTATATTTTAGTATATATTTGATATATATTTAATATATTTTTGATATATGTCGTATTTTTGAAAAAATATTTTTAAATATATAATATTTTTAAAAAAATATTTTTACAATAGTAAAAATATTTTTTTTTCTTATTTTTTCATATTTTTATAAAATCTCTAATTGAAAATCCAATGCGTCATGTCAAGCCAAGCCCACTTTTGAGCTTCAAGCCGAAACGTTGCTCTAGTAAAAAAATCTTAGGGCCTTATATCTAATTTATTTTATATATTTTTTTATGAAAAATCATTAAATTTTTTATATGAAATAAAAATATTCTATATCTTATTAAAGATGTCAAAATTAGTTGATTCCAATTTTATATTTTATTTTAATTTTTAATTATTTTAATTAGTTTTGATCCATTCACTATACATGCAGATCAATATATTTGTATATGAATAATAAAAATTGAGTTTAAGAAAGTAATCATTTCAAAATCTAAATTTATATGAAGATACTTCATTAGAATATAAATTTTTATGAAATTATCTGTCAAATTTTTTTTCTACATCATATTTTTATAGGTTTTAATACAAATTTTACATAGATTAATATTGATTTATATATAATAAAGTTGATTCATATATTAAATTTATATTAATATTTAAATTATCAAATATAATATTTAAACTTAATAAAAATTATAATAATTAATGTATATTCAAATATTTTAAAAAACATAAATTAAAATAAAAAAAAAAAATTTACTTTGGGCGAGCCCGTTATTAAATGGTATCTAAACTTAATAGTTTTTAGGATTGCTTTTATAGTTGAAGAGAAAGGAATTAAGATTGACAAATGTAATGTAGAAGCTAAATTAGATATGTTTTCTCGAAATTGTGAAGAAGTAATCAACCAAAACTGAGAATTAATTGTGTTATGATAAGTTATGAGAAGTTTGAATGTTATTATTATTATTTTTTTTTTGCGTAATTATAAATTTTTTCATTCTCATTTTATAATTAATAAAATTAATCACATTTTAAGATTTGTGGCTGCCATTCTCAATGTGTGCATTATCCATAATCGATCTTAAAACCTCTTTATAAAAATACAACACATTAATATAAATTTAAATGTTATTAATTTGCATAGAGGTTTTATAGGTGCCATTTGGAATCTATGCAAAATTATTTTATTCTATACATCATCTATTCACTACAATCTTAAAATCTCACTATAAAGGTAAAAATGTGTTTAAATTACACTTTATTGGTAGTAGTTTGGATATTATTAATTAGCATCGAGGTTTTATAGGTGCCATTTGGAATCTATCCAAAATTGTTTTATTCTATGCATCCTCTACTCATTACGATTACCATGTAATCAGAAAACAAGTGAAAGTTTAATCTCTAATAATTAACTATTGATGAAATAAGTCAAAATTAAAAATTTAGAATGATTAATTAAATTTTTTTATTAATCTCTTATTAATTTTGACCTCCAAATGAAATTTTTTTAGCTTCAGTTCTATTTATTCATTTGTTATCATTTGGATATGTTAAAGGAAAAAATCACACTATTGATATCTAAATTTTTTAAAATATATTGTATTGACGTCTGGATAATTTTTATCTGATGAGTCTTTTAATTTTTAAAAATAATCTCAAATAAGTATTTTTAATCGTTTTTCAGTCATTAAAATATTGATTTACAATTCTAAAATCTTTAAGATCTGAGAAATGACAAGAAAAATTTATGAGTAGTTAAGTACCAAAACAAAATTTTAAATAAAATTGAAGAGTTGCAAATTAAGAGGAATGATACTTGCAAATCAGTAGGAATAAAAAAAAAGACTAAAAATATTTATATGAAATTATTTTTAAAAATTGATTAGTTCTTCAGAAAAAAAAAAAAGTTCAGATATTAAAATAAAATATTTTAAAAAGTTCAAATATTAATGATGTTATTTTTCCTATGTTAAAAATAAGATCTACTACGATCATTTTCACCATAATAGTATCCCTTGCAGCGCATTAATCGGACATGAAAAACTGCTAGATTTGTGAAATTTTTAGTTGCAAAAACCCTTATCTTATGCATCCACAAGCAATAGCCTGAGTTATTTATGAAATAAAAATTTTTAGGTGCATTTAATTCATCAAGTCAGTATTTGGATTGAGAATTTATCTACCACACCAATGAGAAGTTTGCTTTTCTTTTTTACACAAGCTATCTCGTAGTGTCATATACATTTGTAAGTTAATGATTAGTAGATAAAGACTAATAAAGGTTGAAAAACAATATTTTACTCAATGTAGTGTAAAATTGAGCTCAAATAGGCATCCTGCACTCGAAGGAGAAAAGTCCATTCGAATATTGGCACTCTCAGGCCAAAGATCTTACCATTTAGTTAAGCACCTAGTGGCACACTAATGAGGAGGTTGACAACACCAATTTTAATAACATGCTACTATTTTAGTTGTTTTTTTTATTTATATATATATGTTTTAATTGAGTTATTTGAATAGTAAATTAAATTTATGAAGAATAAATATGGCTCATCTCATAACACAAATTTGGATCCAAGATTATAAAAAAATATTTCAGACCCATGAAATATAAGGCCCAACAAAGACTCCTAGAGATCAATCAATAATAAAATGCTTCTGCGCTCAATCGAGACGAGTCAAAAAGACAGTCTCTATCAAAGACTCTCTCATTTTATAAGAGATGTTTGAGCCATCCTTACAAGTAATTTTTGCCTCATCAAAATCCTTACAAGTAATTTTTGCCTCATCAAAATAGTTTCGAAGCCAAAAGAGAGATATCCAAAGACTTCGATGAAGTATTCAAAGACCTCGCTAGGGTGACACCTTGAGATAATTCATATATATGTTATAAGCCTTAAAATCTCTGATGTACATGAAATAATACGTAGGAAATGACATGAAAATTAATTATCTCTAATCAAGAAGTATAGCTCCCCTGACAAACACAAAGATCCATTAATTCTGCATGTTACTTTAGCCATATCTTATAGTCTCTGCCTAATGCATTTGCCCATTAAACTAATATGTATTGAAAAAATATTGTATTTACAATAGAAATCACAAATAAATAACAACTATAAATATTAGAAGAAAATAAGTACACAAGTAAATTTAAAATACAAAATTTGAAACGCGTAAATCCGCTTTTCTAAAAGCGATATTTGCTCCCTCTCCTCTTCGAGATTGCTATGGAATTGAATGCAAATAACTTTAGTGGATATAACAAGCCTTTAAAAGTTTTGCACTAAGCAAATAGTGAAAAACTTTAAGTTTGGAATTAAAAAAAATTAAGTGATCTTTTGGAATAGAAAAAAAGAAAATTGACTATATGAAATTTTTTTACTCAATAAAATTTTTATAGTTAAAGTTATATTAAATGAATTCACAAACCCATATATTTATAATAGAAAAATTCAAAGGTTGTGACTCTTATGAATAAACACAACTTTTAATGTAAAGTCATAACCTTTAATTTAAAATTAAAAAACAACTATTTAGAAAAGACATAACTTTTAGATTATAACCATATATTTTTAGAAAAGACACACCTTTTGGAAATAACTATTTTTCTTCTTTTTTAATTTGAACAAATTCTAATAATCCCCCACTTGTTCAAATATAAAAATTTTATCCAAAAGATCAAACTGTGTTTATGAATACAATAATATATCTTTCGATTTGAATATTACCTTAGTATAAATGCTACAAGACGAAATCGAAATTCCAAATAGCATAAAAGTTTTGAACTTGTTATTTCTTGTGACAACATCGGTAGCATCATACACATAAACACAAAAATTTCAAATTCCAAATTATAACACGCCCAACTCCAATAAGGCCATGAGCTGATCCAAAATTGATGAACTTTTATGAGAGAAACTCCAACTCCCAATTGAAGCGGCACCACTTCTAAGTTCATTTACATTCACTTAAATCATTTTCTACTTCTAAATATGGTAATAATTACATAAGAACTCGAAGGGCTGCAAAATGACCATTTTGCCCCCAGTTCATAAAATTTCAAGTTTCTTCCAATTTCTTCCTAACAGCCTTTGATGTACTTTTACATGTGTAAAACCATCTAAAACATTCATATTCATTCAATTTAAGCATAAACATGCATCATACATATCATGCAAACATATAAGAAAACCCCCTTTGGTTTGCCTCTAAAGGTTGTGTTCTAAGCCTTTCAACTACGGTGTTAGATTTAAATGATGGAATGAGTTGAATTGGATGTATATGTAATGAATTGATGGCTAAATGTTGGAAAGAAATCCATTTGGAAGGAAAGTTATTTTGGCCGAATGTGATGAACTAGAATGGTATGATGTGTTTTGATGATTGTTAGGTTTAAATGCTTAAATGTTATACCTTTAATGCTTAT
This sequence comes from Aleurites moluccanus, assembly GCA_948193065.1. NCBI lineage: Eukaryota > Viridiplantae > Streptophyta > Magnoliopsida > Malpighiales > Euphorbiaceae > Aleurites > Aleurites moluccanus. The sequence goes on from CANXYC010366747.1 coordinate 30,335, forward strand.
ATATGTTATTTGATGGAATGGCATTGAAAAATGGATGAATGGAATAAATTCCATTCAAGTATGTCAATATGGACTTTGTTAGTTTAACGTGTTAGGCTAATGTGATTTATAAAGTGAAGTTTGAATATGGTTAAGTGTTGAAAATGATGGAAATGTATAGGTTTTGATATGTAAAGAATGATTGATTTGAGTACTTGAAAGCTAAGTTTGAATATGATGTATCTTTAATGTGAAATGATGAACTAAGTGTATAAGAGTTGTTAATATGTTATATAAGTGATGAATATGCATAATGTGAGTTAAATATGGTGATAGAATTGGTTTATTGCATAAAGGAATGGATATAGTATGATTTGTGTAAAATGAGGCTTATAAGGTATAATGTGTATGCCTTATATAATTTGGTGTGTTTTGATGTTTGTTTATGTGAATTATGTGATTTGCAATGTTATAAAGTCTTACCAAAGTGTTATATAAAAATAGGTGAACCGTCGAAAACTCTAGCTCGGAGTGTCGAACGGCAGACCGACTAGGACTACTATCAATGTTTTGGGGGATAAGTGGATACATTGTGTAAAAGGTGAGTCCTTATGTATAATTATGCATGATTTGCATTATATATGCTATAATATTTCATTTGAGCTAATAAAATAGAGTTTGATACCTAAAAATCTAAACAGTGCAAATTGTCTCTTAAATAAGCTCGCCGAAACGACCAAAATTGACCTAAACTTTGTCGGGCTATAAAATGAAATCCAGAAAGCCAATTGGGCCACCACTTGGCCCAATCATCTAGTCTCAACCTAAGCTTTAAAATGGTACCTTATGGTCCACCTAATTCTTTTGGTAACCTAGTTAACCAGAAACCACTCAAAAATCCCAAAACGGACCCGTAATGACGAGTGCCAGTTGCGGCAGCGCAACTGGGCCCCGCCGGGCAATTTTTTTACAATTTCTCAATTTGTTCTATTATTCTTTATATATGTATATATGATTATTCTACATCTGTATAAGTTCTATTTTTGCTATATTTACTGATTATATGGAGACACAAACATATGATATTTAAAACAGGACTACTTCGATAGGTAGTGTAAAATTCCATCGATCGTGTGCACACTGGTGTTAATTAAATTAACCCTTGCAGGAGAGGGTGTGTAATATTCTCTAGAATTCATAAATTGGCCCATGCTAGGGAGGGTATGTAATATTCCTTAGTCGTAAAGGCTGATCCCCTTTGCGTGTAGTGAATTAAGCACTTGATTGTCGTGCCTATTACAAACAATGCAAATAAACTTGAATATGACTTAATCCTGTTATATCATATGCACGTTGACTTGTATATTGAATACTCATATGTATATTGATATGGAAACTTGTTACTTCCTTTACTTGTTATTATATATTGATTCTACAGGCTATATAAGGGCAGTTATTGATTACATAGCATTTACTGCAGTTTTATGCATTTGGATTCATTAAGTATTTTTATACTCACCCCCTTCAGTGGTTATCATTTTCAGGTCAGTAGTGAGGCCCGTATTCCATTAGCACATCTTATCCTCGTCGTGGAAATTTTGATACTTGTGATATGTAAATTCCAGTTCCAAAAATATTTGTATAGTATAGAGGTCCTATGGTACTGTAAATTAAGGTTTGGCATATATATATATGTGTGTGTTGCATTTTTATATCTATAAGTCATATTATGGAGATATATTCATATGTGTTGAGATAAATGAATATGATCTGTTATACAGATGTTTATTTTGAGTTGATATTGGAGATCTAGAGGGATCCTTGAATTGAGATAGATGTTAAAGTATATAGTAGAAGTGTATATTTGTATGTTTATCAGCTGGGCATAACCCTTATTTAAAGGAGATACTGCCCAAATTTTTATAGAATTGTCAAGCCATATTGAGCTTGTTATTGAATTGCATGCCATATAGTAGAGTTATTTGGGTTCTTCGTGGTACTGGTAGCATAAGCAACACCCGTACCCTAGGACCGTCACGGCTCCCAAGTTAGGTCGTGACAATAGGGTAGAATAAAAACTTGACTCATGAAATAAGTAGGGGTATTTATACCTCATCTCAGCCTCACTCTCCCAAGTACATTCCTTTACTGTTCTATTTCTCCATAAGACTTTAACCATAGGAATGCTCTTGTTGCGAAGCTGTCTTGTTTGCTGATCAACAATCTCAACTGGTACCTCCTCATAAGCTAAATCTTCATTTACCTCTGCATCCTTAAACTGAAGAATATGGGATGGATCTGATTTATATTTTCTCAACATAGAAATATGAAAAACTGGATGTACATGTCTCATATTTAGAGGTAGTGCCAATCTGTAGGATACATTTCCTACCCTATCTAGAATCTCAAAAGGACCAACATATCTAGGTGACAATTTTCCTTTCATCCCAAATCTCATAACTCCCTTCATTGGTGAAATTTTTAGGAACACATGGTCACCTACACTAAACTTCACATTTTTCCTCTTAGGATCAGCATAGTTCTTTTGTCTACTGAAGGCAGTCTTAATTCTCTCCTCAATAATAGGCACCTTTTCTATTGTCTCTCTAACCAATTCAGGGCCTTCTAATTGCTTTTCCCCAGGTTCCACCCAACATATAGGAGATCTGTACTTCCTTCCATACAGTGCCTCATATGGTGCCATATCAATAGTGGAGTGGTAACTGTTATTAAAAGCAAATTCTATCAATGGTAGATAGTGATCCCAGTTGCTCTTACAATCCATTACACAGAGTCTCAACATATATTTTAAAGTCTAAATAGTCCTCCCTAATTGTCCATCAGTCTGTGGATGAAATGCAGTACTGAAATACAGCTTAGTACCCAATGCCTCCTGAAATTGCTGCCAAAATCTATAAGTAAACTGAGTACCCCTATCAGAAATGATCACCAATGGCACACCATGTAGTCTGACAATCTTATCAACATACAGCTGGGCATACTGAGCTGCTGTATAGGTGGTCTTTACTTCTAGAAAATGAGCTGATTTAGTCAATTGATCCATTATCACCCAAATAGAATCATAACCTTTCTATGTCTTTGGTAATCCAACCACAAAATCCATAGTTACCTGTTCCCATTTCCATTCTGGAAATTGAATCTCCTGAAGTAAACCAGATGGCTTCTGATGCTCTATCTTAACTTGCTGATAGGCTAAACAAGTAGACACAAACTTAGCTATATCCCCTTTCATATTAGGCCACCAATAATGCTTCTTCATATCATGATACATCTTTGTCACTCCAGGATGAACAGTGCATGGAGCATAATGGATCTCCTCCATAATATGTCTTCTTAAACCATCACAATCAGGTACACATAATCTATCATTACATGTAACACCTCAACTATAACTTAGAATTTGAACCATTAAGAGGCCAACTAAGGGAAATTTTTCCTTGAATTGAAAGTTGTGTATTATTGTATGCTTATGCATGAATTGAACATATGTGCATGTTTTATGATGTATTATATGAGTTAAAGTGGTTTAAAGGCTGTTAGGACAAAATCGGGTAATTTTGAGTTTTTAGTGAACTGGGGGCAAAATGGTCATTTCATACCCCCTTTGAGTTTTTATGGAATTAACACTATATTTGAAGGTAGAAAATAATTTAAGGACATGAAAATGATATTATTAAGTTTATTTGAATTATTGTTGGAGAATTAAATCCGGTAGAAAATAATTCCCAGCAAGCTGCTCGATTGAGGTGCTTCATTTGAACTAAGGTTATTTTGGTCTTTTCCTTTGCAATATGGAATTATATAGTATATGCAAGCCTATGGTAACATTTTAGGCTTATTTAAATCTAACCATTGGAAGAAAATATGACGAAATGGATGGTTGGATGGCTAGGTTTCACCATTTCTACCATAAACCTAAAGCATAGGATTATTCTATTGATTTTTAAGCTAGATTTTTCCTACCCCTTCATTGTTCATCATCTTCCTTAGCCAAAAATTCAGCCAACTTTCTCTTTCCTCCATTACAAGTTTCAGCCAACCTTGATCCAAGCTTAAACTTGTTGTTTTCTTTCATTTTTTGATGGAAACATGTTAATTCCATCATCCTAAACATAATTATATCCATAGATTCAAAGGAAAAACTAGAAAAAGTAACAAATTAATCATTTGAAGATTTTGAAAAACTTTTGGTAAGTTATTGATTTTGAAATTCTTTTGATTCAAATATGTTCTTAGGATATTCTTTGATGTTTATTAGTGATCAAAACATGTTTTGAATGGATAGAATTCAAAAACTTGGATGGAAACCCTAATAGGAAGAACTTTGAATCAAAGTGTTGTTTTGATGGATTTTTTGGTTTAAATGATGTTTATTTGATGTGTATAACATGAATTAGTGGTTGAATGATTGAAACAAATTCATTTGGATGGAATTTCAAAGTGGCCGAATATAATGATGAAGAAATGGTGATTTGATTTTGGTGTTTAAAAGGTTTAAAAGGCTTGAATGATGTGTAATTGATATGTTTAACATGAATTGATGGTTAAATAATGGAAAGAAATCCATTTAGATGAAATCTTGTTTTGGCCGAATCATATAAGCATGAAAAATGGTTTGATGCTTTGGTATTTGATAGGTTTAAATGGATGAATGTTATGTATTTGATATGTATTAATGTTGTATAATTGAATGGCATTGAAAAATGGATGAATGGAATGAATTCCATTTAGGTTGAATAATATTGAGTTTGTTAGTTTAATGTGTTAGTTTGATGCAAATTGAAAAGTAAAGTTTGAATATGGTTTAATAGTATAAGTAATGGAAATGTATAGGTTTAAATGTGTAAAAGATGATTGATGTGAGTACTTGAAAGGTGAACTTTAATAATGGTGTATGTTTGATATGAAATGGTGAACTAAGTGTATATAAGTTCATAATATAGTATATAAGTGATGAGTATATGAAATATAGGTCAACTGTAGTGACAGAATGTATTTGATGCATAAAAGATTGGAAAATGCTTATATTGTGCAATGTGAGATTGATAGTGCATACAGTGTATGCTTGATGTCTGTTTATATGAATAATGTGTTTTGTGATGTATTTATATCTTACCGGAGTGTTATATGTGAAAATAGGTGAACCATCGAGTACTCCAAATCGGAGTGTCGGATGGTAGGCCGATTAGGGGGCTCGAACAGTGGATTGGGGGCTAAAGTGAATAAATAGCATAAAAGGTGAGTCCTTATGTATAATCATGCATGATTTGCATCATATATGGTATAATATTTCATTTGAGCCAATAAAACAGAGTTTAATACCCAAAAACACAAACAGTGCAAATTGGCCCGTAAATAAGCCCGTCGAAACGACTAAAATTGACCTAAACTTTGTCTGGCTATAAAATGAAATCAAGAAAGCCAATTGGGCCACCACTTGGCCCAATTATCTAGTCTTGACCTAAACATCGAAATGGTACCTCATGGTCCACCAAAATCTATTGGTAACATAGTTAACCAGAAACTACTCAAAAATCCCAAAACGGACCCGTAACGGCAAGTGCCAGTTGCGTCAGTGCAACTGGGCCCTGCCGGCCTTTTTTTGACATCCTCCAAAATTGTTCTATTATTCTTTATATATGTATATATGATTGTTCTAAAGCTATATGAGATATAAATATGCTATATTTATGGTTATATGGAGACATACTCATATGATATCATAATAGGACTATGTCGATGGTATAGTGGGTAAATCCATCGACCGTGTGCACACTTGCTGGAGAGGGTTATCATATTCTCTAGCCATAAGGGCCGATCACTCTTACATTCACTGGATTTTGCACGATAGTGCTTTTATTATACAAATATACTTTTCATTGGACCCTATCCTGTTATATCATATGTGCGTTGACTCGTACACTGGATTTTATATGAATACTCATATGCATAATTACATGGATACTTATATGAATATTGATACAGATACTGGTCATATTCTTCACTTGTTATCTTATATTGATTCTGCAGGCCATATATGGGCAACCATGGTATTATGATCATTTATTGCATTTTTATACTTATGGATTCACTGAGTATTTTCATACTCACCCCCTTCAGTGGTTATCATTTTCAGGTCAGCAATGAGGCCCGAATTCCATAGGCACCTCTTATCCTCGCCTTGGAATTGTACTGTTCAGTGATATGTAATACTCCAGTCCCAAAGGCATATGTAAATATTTGTACAGTATAGAGGTTCCATGGTATTGTAAAGTAAATAGGTGCATGTATATGTGTATGATTATATGTTTATGATTTTGCATATGTGTATTATGCTATGCATGGATAAAGTTTGATATACAGAGATATATATATATATTGAGTTGATATTGGAGATCCAGAGGGATCATTATTGATAGAGATGTGAGATGATTATTTATAAAGTACATTAGAAGTGCTTATTTGCATGATTTTCAGCTGGGCATAGTCCTTATATAGAGGAAATGCTGCCCAAATTATTATGAAATTGTGAAGCCATAATTGAGCTTAATCATGAATTGTATGCCATATAGTACAATTATTTGGGTTCTTCGTGGTACTGGTAGCTTAGGCAACACTCGTACCCTAGGACTTTCACTGCTCCTAGGTTGGCTCGTGACAAAGGTGGTATCAGAGCCAAAGGTTTACATAACCTATAGTGTTTACATATTAATAGTAATAGAAGTACCATGGAATCTAGGATATTCATATATCGTCAAAATGACAAGTCTTCTTCTTTGTTTAAAATTCAGCGTACCTATTATCTAAACATTCTTTTACATGTTGATTTATACAATGTGTTAAGATGTCAGAGAGGGGAACTAGACGAGCTAAGCCTATTGAGGGGAATGAATAACATGAGTCTAGTGAGGAAGCAGAGGTTGCTTCCAATGCATCTATTATGTGGGGAACTCAGTCTAAGCCATCCAGGTCATGGAGATGTACAGAGTCTGATCAGATGGATGATGCACCCTGGAAATAGGATATGCAGGAAATGAGACAAGAGATTTTACAGACTATTCGGACTCATTTTGCAGCACAGCCTACAGTGGTACAGCCACCACCACCTCCAGTATAGCCAGTGGTACAACCTTTAATGCCACCAGTGCCTCAGAGAGAGCCAACAGTGTTACAGAGGCAGAGTACAGAGGGATATTATAAGAGGGTGGTGTATCTATTGGGGAGTTCATGAGATTGAGACTGCCTACATTTTCAGGGGAGTATGGTACTGACCTTAGCGATTTCATTGATAGGGTTGACAGGATGGTACGTACACTGCCTTGTTCTGATGCCAGAACCATAAAGTTGGTAGGATTGTTATTGTAGACAAATGTTGCTTCCTGGTTTACAAAGCATATTGATGAGAACATTCACAGTGATGATCCTATGACATGGGTAGAATTCAAACAGAGAATGATGGATGAGTTTCTTACTGTGGGTTTGAGAGAGAGCAACATTGTGAAGTTTGAACAGTTAAGGCAGGAGTACATGTCTATCTTAGAATATGCCAGAGAGTTCAGACGGCTGAGGAAGTATGCCAGAAGGATTGTGCCTACTGAGGATGATCTGATCAGGTGATTCAGGAGAGGTTTGCATGCCACATTACATAATATTTTACTGGCTATAGAGTTTACTTCTCTGAGTAGGGCTATTGATAAAGCTGCTCAGATGGAAGCAAAGTATAAAGAAGAAAGGTCTAATAGGGAGTAGAAGAAGAGGGGAAGAGAATTTCATTGACCTGGGGAGGGGACATCTTAGTCTTTTGCACCTAGACCTCCTCCAAGTCATTGCCACCTTCCAGTCAAAGATAGGATATGGGCAGAGGCATGAGTATGAGGCCTTTTTTTCCAACTATTTTAGAGGTCCTGTTAGATTAAACCAAATGACATCATCAGTGCCCACATGTACTTTTTGAGGGAGAAGACATATAGAGATATGTCGTATCAGGACAGGGGCATACCTTAGATGTGGACAGTCTGGGCATTTCTACAGAGATTGCCCTTTACCCAGGACTTCACAGCCTTTAGAGGCAGGATCTTCCTAGCCATCAGTACAGATGGGTAGGGGGAGTACAGGTAGAGGCAGATTAGCAGGACAGAGTTCAATAGTGAGATAGCCAGCAACTGGTAGAGGATAGGGACAAGTGTTTGCTGTTACTCCACAATAGGCCCAGGGATCCCATGAGACAATCATAGGTATGATTTTCTATGCGTAAAATAGTAGCTTTTGTGTTATTTGATTTGAGTTTAACCCATTCTTTTGTGTCACCTATTTTGACCTTGGAATTTGGGATTGGGTAGAAAACCTTTACATGTGCCTTTAGAAATAGCCACACCAATGAGAGATACAGTTATTGTAGAGCATAAGTATGATATATGTGATATGAAAATCTATGATAGATATTTACTTGCTGAATTAATTGAGTTACTTGTATTAGAATTTGATGTTAACCTGGATATAGATTGGTTGACTAATTATAAAGCTACAATTGATTATGCATTGAAAAGAATAAAGTTTTGACCTAATGGACAAGAAAAGTTTATGTTTCATGGGGGAGACCACAGATATATATATCAGGATTAGTGTCTACAGTACAGGTAGAAAGATTGATGAGAAAGGGATGTACTACGTATTTGGTAACAGTAGTTGACACTACAGGGGTATCCACAGAACTAAAACAGATTTTAGTGGTAAAGGAGTTTACAGATGAATTCCCAGATGATCTTCCAAGACTGCCACCAGAGTGGGAGATTGAATTTGAGATTGAAGTATATCCTGGTACTGATCCTATCTCTATTCCACTATATAGAATGACATTACGAGAGCTAAAAGAGTTGAAAAAGCAATTATAGGAATTGTGTGATAAGAGCATCATCTGACCCAGTAGTTACCTTGGGAAACACCAGTGTTGTTGGTAAAGAAAAAGGATGGATCACTTAGGATGTGTATTGATTACAGGCAATTGAATAAAGTGACAGTAAAAAATAAGTATCATTTGCCTAGGATTGATGACCTATTTGATCAGTTGCAAGGAACTTTCTTTTTCTTCAAAATAGATCTGAGGTCAGGGTACCATCAGTTACAGAAAAAAGGTGAACACATTGCAAAGACTGTTTTCAAAACATAGAGCAGAGAGGAACATGAAGAACATCTCAGAATCACATTGCAGTTATTGAGAAATATCAACTGTATGGCAAAAATTCTCTAAATGTAAAATTAGAGGGGTGCAACACAAGGACTTCCTAAGAGGTCATCCATCTTAGTACTACTCTTGCCCAATCACATTTAACTTCGGAGTTCTGATAGAATCCGATGCATGAGTTATGGTTGACAGAGGCTATATTTTTGGGGCATGTTGTGAGTAAAGATAGGATAAAGGTGGATCCATAGAAAGTTGAAGTAGTTGCTAATTGGTCACGTACTACTACAGTTACTGAGATTAGGAGTTTCCTGGGTATGGCAAGGTACTATCACCGATTTGTTAAAGATTTCTCTAGAATTGCTGCACCTATGACAAAGTTGACTCGGAAACAGGTAAAATTTCAATGGAATGATGAATGTGAAAAGAGTTTCAAGACTTTTAAGACCTGTTTGACCACTGCACCAGTGTTGACACTTCTGACTAAGGCAGTGTAACACCTCAACCTGAACCCTATTGGAACCTTTAAGGGGAACTTAAGGGGAAACTTTTTCTTTCTTTTAAATGTGTTCATATGATGTATTTATGCATGAAATTGATAGTTATACATGTTATATGAGTTGATTTTATGCATAGAAGTGATTTAAAGGCTGTTAGGACAAAATCGAAAAATTTTGAGTTTTTGGTGAATTGGGGGCAAAATGGTTATTTCGCACCCCCTTCGAGTTTTTATTGAATTAACACTATATTTGAAGAAAGAAAAGAATTTAA